>VZUI01039238.1:57989-85113 GCA_013401135.1 Cettia cetti
AAGTTATTTTAAAATGAGCCATACAAGAAACTATGATGTAGGAAAAAAAAGTGAATATATCCCAGGATATTTAAATGGGTCATGAAGCCAACCTAGAGCAACACTGAAACAGCTCAATATGTTTGCACATTTCAGAGGCCTCGTGCAGTTTGGAAAAGGCAAGGAAATATTCAAATGTCTTTGTAACATTCCTACAGTATCTTAAGGTCAATGTTATGGAAACACAAGCTTCCTCCCTGTGAACACAGAGAGCAAATTGTACAGCTACTGCAATACAAAAATCTCACCTAGTTCAGTAGCACAAAAATTAAAAAATAATTTCTTCTACAGTACTTGCTGATGAAAATAGATGGGCTTACCTGCTTAGAAAAGCAAGAAATAAGGCGGAGAAGCATGTGATGGTGGCAGAACAGCTCTGAAACAGACCTTGCTTGGTACTTACAATTTTTCAGTAATAATTATTAATACCCTACTGAAACAAACCAACAGCCTCAAATCCATAGATCACAAGTCCTCCACTTTTTCAAAAGCCATTGATGGTTCCTGAAAAAAATCTTGTTTATACTGTGACTATTTCTTGCAGAAATTCAGAAGAAGAAAAACTTTGAAAAAAAAAACAACCCATCTTCAGTCTTTGAGTTTGTTACACAGCAAGAGTGCAGCTGCCTTAGCTGCATTCCCACAGGAGCAGCTCACCCAGCAGCAATCTGGCCTGGAATGCCTTTTGAGTAAACAACATCCTTGTTTTGCCATGAAGAATGATTGAATCAGGGGTGACAAAGGTTTCATGCAAGAGGATAATGATAATGATAGGTGGGAGCACCACCCCGTTCTGTGGCTGAGAGCTCCCTTCACTCAGAGCTCAGCAAAGGAAGGTTCCCTTTGGTCTCCAGCAACAGCTGGTTGACAGCACTGGGGAGAGCAGGGCAGCAGCCCAGGAAGGCTCTCCTGTCACCATCCCCAGCCAGGCTGAGGAGGAGCCTGGCAGCCTTTTCCAGAGGCAAGGAGTCACCCTGGAGGCAGCTGGGACCTTTGGAAGTCAGCAGACTTGGGAGTCACTTGGGCCCCTTCTTTAGGCAACAGTTCCTTCAAATTTCACTCAAAATAACTCCACTATTCCCCCAACCACACAATATCTACTTTAAACTTATGTTTATATGGTAATATTTAAATTATAAAGCACTGGCCTTTCACCTTTAGGTTCCTGACTGGATTCAAACCCTCTCCCTATGAGAAATGAGTTTGGTGGCCTAAGCGGAGTCTCGAGTAGACAAAAGTCCTTATCTCTAAACTCCAAACATAATTCAGCACAACATGTCATGATTGGAACTCCCTGCTCAGGAAAAGACAAGGAACGAGCTTGTGTCAGAAGTAAATTACCCAAGTAATCAAATCAATACTGAATTCAAAGTGGAAATATCAAAATTATCAGGTGGTGCTGGGGAGGCTACAAAATTGCTGTTTAGCACAATGTTTTCCAGCTATATTCAAAATGAGAAATGTCATTTAGAGCAGATAAACTACAAAAAATGAGGTCAAAACTGCAAAGAAGCATTAGCTGAGAACCTTAATAAATTAAAAAATTTCCTTGAATAGCACCTTATCTCTCCCAGAAGAATGCACACAGTCTGGAACTGTGTATCTTCCATCCTCATGAGTCTGAGGCAAAGAACCACGATCTACATCTCAGATGCCTTTGAAGATGGCTGAGCATGGGATAGAAATACCATTTAGAGGTGAGTCCTTACACAAATTTGATGAGTTTAAAACTGGACATTGCATGTTGGGACAAAATACCTACAGATGAACTCTCATAACTTTAAGTTAAAAGAAATTCAAGAAAATACAGATAAGTACAGCCCCTTTCTCAGGTTGGAGAGGATAAAAAGATGTAGCAGGCTACGAACCTTTTCACCTGATGATGAAAAATGCAGAACAAAGTAGCTCTCAGCCATGCTGTGATCCTTGAAGCACCTCATGGTCAAGTTCACATGGCATCAGATATCCACTTCATCCCTGGGTGTTTGCTTTATAGTCTCTACCCTTAACTCACCACAAAATGGATGACAGTTTCATTACAGCATGGCATCACTTGTCGAACTTTGAGTTACTGATCATAAAAATATCAAAATATCAGTTATTCTGTGAAGGATTGTTTGAGAACTCTTTTTTTTTTTTTAATCAGCAGTACTATTTAGTGCAACGTACACAAGGGGTTGAGTGGGGGAGCGATGGTGGAAAGAAATCAAACCTGGCTGAAGAGCTAAGAGTTTGCAATACCCTACCCATACAAACAAGCTTCTATCGCAGTTATAGACAGCAGAAATAAAAGGGAGCTTTTTGGCTCACAGCTATAAAAAAAAAAAAAAATTATCATAGTGATGAAGTTCCTCAGCCATCAACAGAGCTGTGATAACGCTGTTTGATGATGATTTTCCCATGAATGTTAAACAGCCGCCACTGCGGAGGAAAAGGAGCTTATCTGCACCTAATACTGATCTCTAATTCCTGCCCTTCTTGAACCATCCATTTTCTAACAGCATTAACTGGCAAATTTACATCCCATCTTAATGCTGCTAAAGAGGACAGGAGATGAAGAGTAAATGACAGCAGTGTAATGAGGATGGCTTTTTTCTCCTTTCTCTTTAATGGCTGAAGATTTACACAATTGTCTGTAAGCTTATATAGAGAGCTTACCTGAACCTTTTGCCAGCATGGATTCAACTTACAGGAGCTTTTGTTAACTAAATACACATAAATATTTTTAAGGAGGTTTAATATTGTGACTTCAAAGAAAGCTAAAAGACAGGATGAGAAAAAATATGTTTTTAGCATTTTGATTATGGATAAAAATTGCTAATATTTCTTTCTTAAGCAGATGTGGTTGTATTTACAAAATACAAAAATCAGATCCTAATAATTTTTTTTTCCTGCTAAAGAAAATACTTGTCTTTTTTCCTGTCATGCAGAAGAAGAATTTTTTTTTTCCAGTTACTGAATTTTATTGAAGAATTACCTCCAAAACTCAGAAATCAGTGGCTATCCAAAGACACTGTGCAGAGCTGTGTTTCACATGTCACCCACAGTATGGATTGCTTTCTGATCCTGGCGCTGCCATCGGAATAGAAGGTGCTGCCCTGCAGGGCAGAGGGGAGAGCAAGGAGGGAATGTTCCAACACAGGAAACCACAGCAACAACACTTGGCCAGATCCAGTCAAAGTGAATTCACATTCTACAGATCCAGATGATAATTTCAGTGGAAATTAGAACCAGTTCAAGATGTGTTATTGATATTCAAAAGGCTCTTGGTCTGACTGTGATACAAAAGACTAAATTGCATTAGCAAGAAATTTTTTTTAAAGATAGCTTTTTCCCCCTTATTCTTAATTTGTTTCATATATATTATTTGTCCAGGGTGTGTAAGGAAGACTGTAGTTGAAAATATTGTTTAGAAATATAAGGGTGGAGGCTTCAAATCCCACTCTATGAGTATAACCCAGGGCAGCAAAGGTATATGAAAGAAATGGAAGATGGGGACATTGCTATTTTTCAAAGATTTTTAATAATCTATTCCATTTAATCTTCAGAAATTTCAGTTTTTGTTTAATATACATTGCCACAATTTCCATGTCAGGCATGTCTTGAGTATTTAATATAAGGTAAAATGCATCTATGCACATATGCATACACATATACACACACACACATGCAAGCGTACATGACCAAAAAAGCAGAAACCATAATAAAATATTCAAAATTAATTTTTATTCTTCTGTCAGTAATATTGTAAACCTGTAAATGCACCTTGAGAAGAGCACCTCAGCAGTGGCTTGTGTGTTGCCACACACCTGTGATGGCTCAGCTGATGGTAGTTCAGGAGCCCTGAACCATTGCTGTGCTGGAAATGGGAGCAGACAGCAGCCCCAGGACAGCTGCTGCTGCTGTACTGGCTGTGGTGACACTGATTCCTGGAAGCACATGCATCTCAGAATGCAAACTTTACTTTACTCTTAGGATAATATTTGGGAACTACATTTAGAGGCATTCTCATCTAAGATTTCAGGGCCTAGGTTTTCTAAGATGTTTAGGTTTCTAAACTGCTTTATGACCTTTGATTACTTTGGCATTTATTTTGAGGACATTGGAATGTGCTTGAGGTAGAACCCAAGACATCCAACACAAAATGCACAGGACTGATTAATGAAAAACATACTGTGTCATTAGCTATAAATGAAATTTTGAGTGCCTGTTCCTCTGCATGAATACCTTGGTTCTAAGAAGCTGGTAAAATAGAGTAAGCTAATTTGTAATCTGTCTTTACTGTCCACAAAAATGTAAACAATGTGAGCTTCAAAACAATCTACTCAGCCCTCAACCCCACCAAACTGAGCACAGCTTTCTTCTAACCATTTAAAGACACTAATTACCTGCTATAAGTAGATCTCAGTGAGTGAAATAAAAGTCCTACACACACAGAATAAATAAGAGGTTCATCTGAGGGTTTCTGTTGAATGATCAATTCAGATTTTTTTTTCAAATAATTGAGTTTTAAGTAGTACATTGCCATGGCCCAACACTACTTTGGTTCCAGAAGTTGTCACATGGAGATGTTCACAGAAGAAACAGAGAAACCTGCATTGTGTGATGTATAGATCAAACCCATTTCAGAGGCTGGGAAGGTCTGTATAATCCTGTTTCGGTTTTGATTTTCTTTGAGCATCACCCAAGCCTTCACCACAGTTGGCTTTTTGGCAGACAGAGGTCTCCTGTCACAGACTTGTTTGCCTCTCCCAAACTGGTCCCAAACAGAACCATTCCTCTCACCTTTCAGGTATGAAATAACCACAAGGCTATTAATGGAGCTGTCTGCATGACATATTAGTACTCTCCAGCCTGGCTTTCCTGCCAGTCCAACCTTCTCATTGCATAAACCTTCCTGAAGGAACAAAGGAGGAGCCCTAAACTCAGAAGAAAATGAGAACCTAAATACACAGAAGGATATAGATGTAGGGGACACTGGAAAAGATTCTAGGAAAAACAACTGCCATCCATGTTTCACTCTCTCTGCAAGGCTGTAATCATGAAAGTATCTCACTACAGCTGGGTAATAACTTTTACAAAATGCTGTTTCCAGGGAAAGTAGTGCTTTTGTCCTAAGAATCAAAACATTACGATCTTCCTGTAAAATCTGAATATATCTGTCAGGCAGGAGCTCCCTTTGAAATAATGGGAGGAGCTTTGGGGTTTGCTTTTGTTTTAAAATGAAACTGAAACTGATTAATTGAAAACATCCAAATTACACTTCCCATGAGTCAGTGCAGTCTATTGTGAAGAAAACAGTTCAAACTACACCACAGAAAACATCAGTTTGGTGTCACAAACTACAATGAAACATTTTAACATTTTTAGATTATTTAGATTATTTAGATTAAACCAGAAAATCAGTGTGATACAATGAACTAAGATACATCCAGTTTTCATTTTGCTGCCCACCGTAAATAAATAGATCAGTATGAAAGCAAGGAAACTAGATGCAACAACACATATCCACCTGCATTACACATTTGAAATTAGATTAAAAGATGAAATTTTGTCACAAAATTTCAGTGTTTCAGCATTTGTTTCAGCGCATACCATCAGAATCACTGATGGAAATGCAGAATGCCAAGTGTACCAAAACTCTAACTTACTATAAACTGCAGATCTTTTTCTGTGCATATAACAAATATTTTAGAATAACATCACACAGCTAAAATGCCCCTTCAACTGTACTTTCTCCTGAGCTTCATATTCGGGAAACTTAGGGACAGGGAAACAATAGAGGAAAAAAAAAAAATAAAGGCAGAAATTAGGGGTTTTAGAGAAAAAGCAGACACACCCTCACAACAACGAAACAAAGAAACAAAAAGCAGTAAGTGCCATCCAAATTGCTTGACTACATCATGAAGCCCCATATTCTGTTAACACAAAGCCTTACAGTGAGAGATGGGAAATATGATGTAGCATAACTGCATTTAATCAAGGTGAATCCCTCTCTGATGATTATCAAGTGAGGATAGATTTCTTGCTCCACTCTCTCTATCGTTGCACATGAAGAAAGATACTGAGATAACATCTAAAGCCGTAATAAGGAAAAGAGATTATGTTAACTGTTGCTTGAGAAATTTCTTTGTGTCAGAATAACAAACAAATTGAAGGCTTTAGAAATCAAAGGGCAATTCAAAGTAGCAGTTCTACACAAACACAAAAGGACTAATGAAGAGCTGCCTCCTCTTGTTGCAGGTAGATCACAGAACTCTCACTGTTTCTAGCATGTGGCTTCCTACTACCACCACCTCACACCAGCCCTGCACTGACTGGCTTTATCTGCAAAACTGGATTTAGGCTGTCCAGTTATCTTTGTTATAGTACCTGATAAAAGAAAAATGCACTGGGAAGAAAACATTCAGTGCATCTGCATAAGCAAGGTGTGTTTTTCATTTGTGATTTGACTGTGACCTCCCACCTCTCTGGAATACCAAGCCACAGATCCCTCCTGAACTACAATGGTATGAGATTGTAGAAATGGATTTTATTAGGCAGAAAAAATTAAGCTAAACACAGTAGGAACAGGCTGCACCAGAGTCCCCTCCATCAGGACCCAGAACAATAAAAATCCCAATATGCTTGACTAAACTGAAAATCCCTTCTCACATAAAGGCTGTCCTGGAGACTGTCTGAAAGTGTAATGTCTTCAGAACAATGAACAACTGCATTCTGCTGTGGTAAGAAATGTTTCTGACTACAATGAATCCAGGGAGGGATTCGCAGGTGAGAAATTGCAGTTGTGTGGTGCCCCAAGTCACTGCAGGACATTGCAAGATTCCCCTGCACAGAGTGTGTGGTTCACCTCAAGTGATCACCCTGGTCTTTGTCTCTCTCTCCCTCCCACACCCTGGCTCAGAGATGAGGATGTGGACATTCAGAAAGTTCAGTGCCATCAGCTTTGAACTTTCCATTTGCCATTCTAAGGCTGTCCTAGAAATCCTCTGGACCCTCATGAGGCCACATGTATTTCTAGTTTGTTTATCTGCCTTATTTTGCAAACTAATATATTAATTTCAGCTAATGTGACTAGAAATAAAAGAAAAAAGAAGAAAGAGGGAGTCATGCCAAAGTGACTTTATATTTAACCACTCAATATTGGGCATCCAGACTTGGTCAAATAGATGGAAGCTGTCAGTTAATTTTTTATACACAAAACCCACCGTGTTTTGCTTGTAACTGCAGACCTGCACTAATTTCTAGGAATACGTCAAATTATGATGCTTATAACTCAGTATTGTGGATTCAGCCTCTGCAAAATATCACCAATGGCGTATTTAGTGGTCCAGTTTGAAAATGTGACCCTTAGAGACTCGATGAATAAAATTAGTCAACTCTGTAACTTTAAAATAGCTCTTTTCTAATTAAAGTGTGATGAAGCTTTCAGCCTATCTAGCTAGGGATGCAGAGTGCACGAGCAAACCAATTAGAGATAGTGGCAAAAACAAAATGGTGTCACAAAAAGATTTACCACATCAGTCCCTCCAGTAGCTGTACCATTTCTGCTGATAAAGGTGAAACAACAGCCACTGCTGCAGCTAAGGCTGAAGCTAATGTTAAGCTGACAAATCAACTTTTAGAGTCTTGGGAGATTCAGCAGAGCTATCAAGAGGCACAAAGGCTACTAATGCTTATGTCATACTTCTCAACTCTCACATTTTACCCAGGAGACGCCAGATTTTTTTGGCTTAAATTTTTTTTGATTTTTGTATTCTCTTGGGCAAAAAATCAAAGAAGCCCATTAATTCAATGAGAATTTCATATATCTCACTGCTTGATTTATTTTTTTTTTCCACAAGACTCACACTGTTTGAGGTTGAGAAGTATGCTCTGCTTTGACAATGACACCCTGAAGGATAGCACTGGTAGAAGGATGAACACACAACAAAATCCCAGCTGCTGCCATTCAAGGCAAACATTCAGGGTATTTGATGTTTGAATTCAGGTGGAGAGACCACCACATACCACTGCACTGCCATTGTGGGGAGCCTGTACAATCAGACCCAAATTCAGCCAGTGTTTAAAGCACTCAGCACAGGGAAGAGGAGAGCTTGGCCTGACTCCTGTGAGCGAGCACACAGCTAGTAATAATCTGTCAAACATTTGCACGCCTTGTGGTAATCTGGTTCACCACTTCTTAGAGGATGTGATTACATGCTTACTTGAACAAATCTCCCTGGCTGTCTAGTGGTGAGCATTAGTAGAATGTGAGGAAACAAACAGATATGATGCTACAAAAAGCAAAAGCAATGATTTTTATGGCAGACTTTCCTTATGTCATTCCAATCTTCCCTATATCAAAATACTGAGGACTGAAAACAATTTTTTGCAGAGATTGAAGGTCTAGACAAAAGCTAAAAGCAAAGTGAGTGTTAGAGGCTGAAAAAGCATCTGGCAAGCAAAGTACTTGTCACGTTAGGTTGAAATTAGGTTCCAAAAAGCCCAAGAATACAGGTCATTTGTGGTCAAAAATGCACAGGTTTGGGCACCTGAGGGCAGAATTACTGAACCTTCTGCAAACTGTGTGTTACCAAAACCACTCTGTGTACTCTGTATTACATTCAAAGTTATTATTCAATGTGGCAGAATCTTAATAGCACAAGATTAGGAAGCAGTACATGGTTTACATTTTCAAGATCTATATCCAGCTTCAAACAAATACATCCTCCTTTGCTTCAGTTCCAGATAATTCTGTAAAGAAAGAGTAAGTGCCTAATATATACATTATTCAGAAATTAAGGTGAACTATAAATTGAAACACAGATACAAATTTTCAGGACTCAGTAACCCAGTGTAGTTCACCTGTAAAGTTCAGATCTGAAGCCTAATTCAAATTGAACACGTGTAGCTCTTCAAAGCCATAGATTTATTTCAAGCTTAGCTGAAACATTATTATTATGAAGAAATAGTAATTAAAAGACTAAGTTAGCCAGAGGAATTGCAAGAAAATGTAAGACAAAGCGTAATTTTAAGATGTAGGTAAATACAGAAGAATGATGTCTAGTTAATTACATGCAGGAGAATAGAAATAATATGAGTTAGGAGCATGACAGTACTGAAGGTAATAACATCCAGTAATACACCACAGATTATATGAGATAAGTGGAAGAAGAGCAGACTCTTTTCAATGCATTCAGAAAAGGCTACAAGAAAGTGACCACCATATAGATTCCCACATATGGATGTGGTATGGAAACTGCTTTAGAATATAGCACAGGGATGAGGGCTGAAATTCTGTATAATTGCCACTCAGTTTTTCAGGGAAGGCAGAACAAAAACTGTCAGAGGATTTTCTGACTCATTGGATAAGCAGTCTTGCAAAACATGGTGAAAACATCTGCATTTTACATAAGATGATGTAATCATAGAGGTGGAGACCTTTGGAAACAGGGAACTGTGTTATGGAACAGTGTTATGGACCTGGTGTTGGAAGCAGGAACTAGAGAGGAGAGTTATTAAACTCATAAAAACTCAGAAAAAAATGATAAATTCTCCAAATCAATATTCGATTTTCAGTCTGCAGAAAAAAGAGAGGAAAAACATCAGAATAAATATTATTACATGTCCAACAAAAATACTCTTCTAATTGACCTAGGCCATTCTGCCTTTATATTGTTGATACCTGTGTTTCTGATTTTGTCTTACTAAAGACGTTTGCTAAAACTGTCATTTAAAGCAGCACGTGCAAAATACAATCTGTTTTTTTCCTGAGGCCAGCTTTTATTTTATTTTTTTTTTTTTTTCCTGGGCTCTGAAAGCACAGCTTTGATACAAATCTACATCTCTGTGTGCCTGCTGCATTAGTGATCATATGCAATGGCCTGTCTGCTGTGTGAGATTATGGGGATACTGCAGGCAGGGGGCAAGGGATCAGCCAGGATGTGTACAAACTTCAAATTGCTGGCTACACCCCTGACTGAAGTCTACATAAATTATGTCCACCACGTTCCCATCATTTATTTCTTTTGTCATTCCTTCAAAGAACTCGGTCATATTCTGTCTGACAGGATTTATTCTTGGTAAAACCATTGCTGATCTTCTTTTAATAACCCTTTCTCCGATAAATACCCAGGGCTTTCATCCCTAATGATTGATTCTCGTATCTTAACTTTCAGCAATATATCTGAGGAGAGCTATTGAAAAGCAAGTTTCATCTGCTGAGGCAAGTTTAAAGATGAACTCAGGTGGCTCTATGCTTAAATGTCTATGTATCTATTTATCATCTGTTAAGGTACAAACAGCTCATCATTACAACAACAACCACTGAAGATGAAAACTATATCCTTCACTCAGTCAATTCTAAAGCAGGAATCAAGTGTCTGAAAATAACAGTTTAACTTTCTTGAACATGAAAAGGAAAAAGCAATCCTTTATCACAGGCATTTCTTCTGTCAGAAAACCATTTCCCACCCTCTCTCTCAATACATGTCTGCTACAGCTAACACACAGGTACTAAAAATGTGACTAGTTCTAATATAGACTGCCAACTCTTATAGATTCAAGGTTCAAAAGGCACTGGTTTAGCATATTTGATTGGTGGGATTTAATGACATAATAGCAGCCAATAATTGAGGCTGTTGTATATTGTAGTAATCTTATTGAGTCGGTTACTGACAGGTTTATTTCCTTCTGTTTTAAAATATAGAGAAACCTCTATGGTACCTGCCCTTGCTGGTACAGGTTTGCATGGTTATGCCACTCTAGAACTCCATAATGCAATTCCATGGCAGCATTTTGTCAGCCTCATGACTGCACTGATGAAGAAACTTCAGTGAGTCTGGAACTCAGCTGCTGAAATTTTGACTGACACCATGCATGAAAATCACATTACCCTGGTTGTAAAAAACCTTCTCTGGCTACCTGTAAAGTACAGGATTATGTGTAAAGTCCTAGTTATTAACTTACAAGTCCTTAAATTGACTTGGGTTTGAATACCTCAGAGACATTCTGGAACCATACATCCCCAGTCGTTTTCTTTGGTCTCAGTCAATTGGATTAGTTCTTTTTGGCTGAAGACATTGAGCTACAGGGCATTTTTAGTGTTTGCTCGCTCCTCATGGAATTCATTAACCATGGAGGTCAGACTGGCTGACTCTCTAACATGCTCTAAATCTGAACTTAAGGTACACATTTTCAGATTGCTTTATATTAGGATGTGTAAAAGATGTATGATTATCTCTACTAAGTTGCAATAGTTTTTCACATCTCTACATATCCCTGAGTGTCAGTATTTCAGAGCTAGGATTAGTCTTGTCTCAGGGTTATTTTTCCTCTGTGCACCACAAGGAAAAACCCCTTTGTATTATTGCAACTTTTCCCCATAACTTTGTAAGGATCTGCAGAGAAAAGGCTTGGCAGATGGAAATCCAATGCTTAGACAAGACATTCCTACTTTTAAAGCACATTTGACAACATGATCTAGATCAATATTTCCAGGAAGTACAGCAGATGAAATAGAGAACAGCTCTTTTTTTTAAGTTTTTGAAGTATTTAGTGCAAATATTATGAGCATTTGCTTTTAAGATATTTATAACTTTTCTTTTTTCTCATGACACACCCAAATAAGTTTCCTTGGTTTAGCTGGTCTGCACCACAGTAAATGAGCAGTGAATTCAGACAGATCAAAATAAATTCTGATTTAAATAATTATTAAGACTTCATTGGATCACAATTTTACTGTACTAAGAGGTCTTCTAATGAGATCCTGCGTGGTGTGACGAGACTTACATTCCACAGCGGTACTGCAGGTGGACATATTATAAATTATGAAACCATAACAAACTTAAAAGGTTGACTAACAAGAGTCTAAGGGGATTTGATTTGACCCTTCCCCTGTGTCCTGGGGAGAAGTCAACTAGCTGCAGAGAGGATGATGCAATCAAAAGAGGGGAGGCACGGATGCAGTTAATCCATCAACGTGCTCTCTATATTGGGATATCATAGAAAGAACAATTCCCTATCAGCAGTGTATGAATAACTGTGTCTTGAGCTTGCATGCCAACAGTTATGGGTAGATATCATCACTTTAAAAAATAAAAGCTGTTTCTAAAGACATGCAAGACAGATTGGTGAATTTGCCTGGTTTAAATTAGGCTGAGTGGTTCATGATGGTGTAAGGAGAGGAAAGATATTTTAATAAAACCAGCCAAATCAAACCTCCCCTGCCCAATCGACTTTTCACAGAACAGGTTGACAGGGTATTAAAAGCTGTTCCATTGCATTCTGCATGTGAAAAGGGTGCCTAGCATCTAGATTTAATAGAGCCCTAAATAGCTATAGATAATTTATTCTAGTTATAGCTTTAAGTTCTGTTTTTCAGAGAATATGAGTCTTACAAAAATGGTTTCCATGCAAATCAAAACCAGCTGAAAGCTTGCCAAGGCCAAGATGTAATTTAAGATGGCATTTAAGCTGCTCTGTCTTTTCTGTCTCTAGAGATATCATCATAAAATAAAAGAATTCATCAGGTAATGTTTTCTTCATTATTCAACTGCACAATTCTGAAGTGAAAAAGTTAATTAGACATACAGTGCTGTCGACACATAGTTTATTAGGAGATTCTGATTAATTAGCTATGGTAAAAGGTTTTTATACAGTCATAATTAATTTATATTTCAAGAAAAAAGGCAAAGACACAGTACACAGATTTTAATATTTCTTCCCTCTGACAAATTTGTCCAAGTAATTCTGTAGTTCTGTTGAATCTACCGCCCTTCATTGTTACTTTATAAAGTGGGAAACAGACATCTAAGAGCACAACTAACACTGACTTCCCTGGGAGTCAGCTTAACAATCCTACACCATTTTGAAAAATGCATTTTTTTCTCTGCTGAACCAGCAAATGAAACTACTGTGAACTGCTCCCCAAGACACATCTTGGTTTGGAATACACTGAATCAGCAATGAAAGATTTGGATGTAACACACAAGTTGACTTCTGAATTTTCCTGTTTCCTTCTATGAAATTGCCCTGATTTATAGTAGGACTCAGGTAAAAAGTTGATTATTCCATATTGTTTTTATTTTGCATATTGAGTATTATATACCAGGGTTAGACATATTCTCTTAATCTATTGTCATGTTAGCTCCAGACTTGTGCTCACACTCAAGCCCAAACCCCCCTGACAGACCTCACAGGTAATACACATTGATTTATGTTTGGGCCAGCAGTGGAATGAGTCACCAGGTGCAGAAGTCATAGAGCAGGATGAGACAAACCCAAGCAAATTCGAGTGCATAGAAGAAATGCAATTTGTTCAAACCATATGGTAGAGAAAAAGTGAACCTTGACTCAAGCACAGACAACAAAGATGAAGCCACAGAGTTTAACTGGTGTATCTTCTCTAATTTACTGGCAGGGATTAATTTAATTTAAATAAAAGAAAAACTCTCAGAGAAAATCTCACTGATCTTTGAGACGATCTTCAAATTGCATCACTGTGTATTCAGGTTTATTAGCCATAACACCTACATACTATGATATAAAGACTCATTTTTTTGTGAAACAAACACATTATGAATCCATGTGTGGATATCAGGCTAAAGGTAGAAGCACATATGCAGATACTGATGAGAATTTGATAGTCACTGAGAGATTTAAAGTGTCCTCTTAGGATGTTCATCAATAACCACTGGATGCAGCAGGGATCTCTCCAATAAAATTTGGCTCAATCCTTTGAAAATGCTCAGGTGGCACTTCAGCCATGGGTAGAATTAGAATGACTGCCAAAACCACTGCTTCTGTTTCTGCAAAACCTTAGTAACAAAAAGTAGTTCAGAAAAGCTGAATGCAAGATTCCAAGTAATGTCCATTCAGTTTCTGGTTAAGCTTCTTTGATGCAGCCCATTACTCAGAATAATTTAGAGCTATAAAAAATGTTACAATAATGAAGATTCTTGAATAAATAATTCTCAATTAAGTGTTAGCACCTAATTATATTAACTTATAGTAATTACTGATTCAATTATGAAATTGAAGATTAACCTGAAAATGCAGACTGGCTAATTTATTTTTATGATAGCTATACACTAATAGCACATGTAGTTGGGCTTCTTTGGGCACAAGCAAGGTAGGGTTAATTTTAACACTCTTTTAGGAAGCTAGATTGTCTTGCCACACTTGAACAATATCTGACTAGAATACATACTGGACTGTGTCTGACACAGTATTTCATTTATTATTCTATAGTCTCATAGCACACAAGGGAAGTAATAGACCTTGCTTTTTATCATCTCTGTTAACGGATTTACTTTTTTTCAGTCAAAATTTGCATGGGGCATTTCATGACATCTTATAGTAAGTACAAGAAGCAAACATATTTCTTGATACATTTGAGTTTGGATTTTGTCTTGTGAGCAGGAAAGTTAGAGAATGGTTTATGGGTTTGGTTAGAAGGGAGAATAGGTTCAACTGTTACTACAAATGGCATCTATTAAGCATTTAGGGAAAGCTTTTGACTATGGAGAACAGTGAAGAAGAGTAAGATAAAGATGACATAGTAAAGCTTTCTTTGGGTTGTGTAAGATAAACTAGATGAACTTAAAAAGTTCCTTCCAGACCTCAAATTTTGTGAAAGTGTGCAAAATAAGTCTTCTGGAGTTTTGATCTCTCATGTAATCTCATGATTACATATTTTCTTTCCATATGGGTATAACTAAGAACAGAGTTTTGCCATTGATTTGTACTTTAAAGTTACATGACTAAAAAAAAATAAAAATAACAGCATGCCTTGGAATCCCAATCAGCTAATTTCTCCCAATCCAAATTTTCAGTGATTTACTTGTTGTGCTACTTACAATAAATATCATGATTCTCAACTACGAAGATAACAAGCTGCATTTGTGAGTGGTTCATGTTGCATTTTTAAGAAGTAACAAAGCAGTTAAGATTACTTCACGTGTACAGATTATGTATTATTTGTTAGTGTGTCACTTCCAGAACTCTTTCTTTTCCAAGGGAAAGTATAAAAAACATGTGATTAGCTATGACGCTTTATATGTTAGCTTTTACCCAGATAAATGTCAGATTTAGGTAATCCTATAGGATCTATGCTTCAAATGCTTAGAAACATGACTCTGGAAGTTTAAGAAAATACATACATACATATTATTGAGATTAGTACACCAAATAGCACAGTCCTGCAGTAATAATGTATGGGGCAGATTGAGTTTAACAACCATCTCTGAACATTTTCTATGTGAATCAGTGGAAATCAAGTATATAGGAAAGGAGAGTGGATTATTCACTAAGGGGACTAATAAACACATCTTTGCTTCCTGATCCATCTCTATCTTAGCATTTTTTAAAAAAAATTCAATCTCAAGTATATTCCTAACTTTCAGAAAGATAAAATATAGTACAGATGGCTTCCAAAAGTGACTGCTGTGGATAATTTCTTTCATTCCAATCCATGGACTTTTGCACAAGTAATTGTTTTTTCCTCTATCATCCCTTCTTGTTTATATTCCTTATAAGTTTGAAGAGAACACTTGAGAGGACTGCTGTATAGTACTTCTTTGGTACTTACCTCCTTGCTATACAAGAAATGGGAAAACTTCAGACAATTTGTGCTTTTGAGGTGTTTCCCTAATAAAAGTGTCAAACTGGAGAAATATAAAGAATGTAAAGATAATGTAAATAAATTTTTTTGGTAAAAACCCATTTATGTTTTGAAGATAGCCAGATTGTTCCATGATTATACATAAACCTGCCACTACCCAACACAATGTAAACAAATTTTATAGGAGTTCACTGTCCCTCTCTACTTCATGACTTATGTACTGCATGTTTCAGTTACTTCCAAAACACACTGTATTACTCTGCATTCTCATAAACACTAAATATTTTAAGAACTCTTTACTGTTAAGCGTTGGCAATTTGAATGCATGAGAGCACCATAGGGGAGACAACTGAACTTTCCAATACAAAACAGAAATTGGCACTGGCTGTGTCGAAGTGTGAACAGCAAGGTTAACCTGGCACTCAACTCCTCCCCTTCCCATTGCTGCTAAAATCTATTCCTTGCTGATGGTTAACTCACAAATGCAGAAATTACACACCTGTCTGCCAACCACACACAGCTGCACAGATCTCACTGCTGATCCAACCATCTGCAAAATGCTGCAGCCACTTAATGAAGAAATTCAAAGCATTCTTAAAAAACACTATTTTATTTGCCTGCACCTCAGAAGTGGCATCCATTCTTTGGGACCCATGACTTCATCGGATTCAATTTGGGAATCTAAACAAATAATAAAATTTAGTATTTCTGACTTTTGTCAAGGGCCTGATAGAAACCAGCCTGGATTTGATTCCTTCACCTAAAGACAGGCTAGAGGAATCAATCTTACTGGTGTCCACCTGTAATTAAACTGTGCAGTAAAGAAGGTGCAAACCTTAATAAAAACCCCAAACCACTCAGAAATCCACAACAGATAGACTTCTGCTGTTTACACACTGTTCAATACATAGAAAATATGTGCTGGGACTATCTGACACTTTGAAATAGAAACTAAATATATGAAGAATTCAGAGTAGGAACACTAAATCTAGAACTTAAAATACTCAGCACTAATTTAAGTGAGCCATAATCAAAATATGTATTTTCCTAGGGAAAAAAAATAAGCACTGCAGCAATACTATGCAGTTTTGAAGGGAAAAAAAAAAAAAAAAGGATGAAGAAAATATCCTGAGTTCTTACAACATAAATGATGGGCTGTTAAAAGATAAGAGATGGTATAGATGATGTCTCCATTGCTTAAACAATATCTTTTTCTTGGAATCCAGCTCTGTGTAAACTCTGTGTACTCTGCACAAGTAGGCAAGACAAGGCTTAATGAGAAAAGAATAGGATTCCATTTGTTGTAAGCATCATATTCAATTTTTAACAACATTCCAACCCTAAAACATTTGGAAAATTACTCTTGAAAAATGATGATACACAATAAACCCAAGGTTAAATGTGCTAAATTATTATGACCTGTCTTATGTAGAAATAAGAAGAAACATTTTCTAAAATGTGTGTTGATTTACAACCAGTAATTCCTTTCTTTATTTAGACAAATAATTCCTGCTGACATGTTTATTTCTAATCAAAGTCCATTTAAGATATTAAAAGAAATTAAACAGCATTCACTTAACAATGTGTGTTCAGGACCCTTTCATCCCCCCAAATACACACACCAATTACTTTACCTTTTGCAGTGACTCCTGTATCCCAAAGAATCCCAACATGCTTTGCAAATATAATTAACAATATGGCATGTCAATGTCTGCTGTTGATATGCAACTGCTATTTCTGAAGCTGTCAGCACTTGGCAATACTGTGTAAATGTTTAAAACTACAGTGAAGGATTGGTTAGCAGTCTAGGGGGCAATATAATCATTGAACGTGGAATTTGATCGGGATTAAGCCCTGGGGTTTACAACCCTGCTCTTCTTATTGCATTCCCAAGGTATCTTGATGGTTAGCATCCTTTAGCTGCACAATGAATAATGATGTTTGATTGGGTGACTGCATCAGAAGGAAAATAACACACAATGAAATAGCCTGGATTATGTTTTCCTTTATTGTTTGCCTTTTTTTTTTTTTTTAATATAAGAATTCAAACTTTTTTTTTTTTTCCCCAAAATACCTATGGGTATAATCAAAAGAGAAGCAGTTTTGGGGTAGGGATAGGTAGGCTAGTTGCAACTGTAGCATCTGGAAGCTGCTCACTCCATGTCCTTTCTGGAAGTGCCCATTTGAAGGGATTAGCAGCCAGCTCCAGGCAGTCCCCTGGGTATCAGCTGGCACGTTCCTCACACACTGAGACAGTAAAATGAGTTGATCTGAGCAGCCACAGAGACCTGACCCTTTGGAAGAATCTCAGCCTGGTCACTCAGGCTGTCCATACAGCCTGGCACACTGGTAGCCAACAAGGACTATCACAGGATACCCTAAAAACACAGCACAAGGCACTGCAGCTGGAACACCCAATGATTGTGGGGGTCACAAATTGTGCTTTATGAAACAATAAACGGTGTTTACTTTCTCTGGTTATAAAAGAGGATACGAGAATTCGTAGGAATGTAAAACAGGATCAGCAGTAAAAGATGTTGAAGCAGCAGCATTTCCCTGAGAAGCAGCCAACTTAGAAGTGGAATATGGATTAGTGTCATCAGGAGCAGCAGCAAGAGCTGCACAGGCAGTCTGATGGGGCACTTTCTTCACACATCATTCTGAGGCTCTACAGCTGAGCCACTCAGAAAATCACAGCTGAAAAAATTTTGTCCAGAACTATCAAGCAGATTTGTACCTTCTCTACACTCAGAATTTACAGGTTACTGAATAAAGATGAATTAATATCTTATGTAGCAGGTGGAATTTCGATCTCCCAAAGAGAAAAAAAAATAGCTCCACTACCATAAACAGCAATGGCATGAGCTAGTTTGATGTGGCATACTGGGTCTTTGCAGAAGTCTGTAATCTCTTGTCGGATGAAAAAAAAGTAAAAGCTCTTTTTAAACAATTCAGTCAATCCCTTCTTTCTTTATGTTTTTATAATTTGTAAAAAATTCAAGTGGGAAGTCTTTAATGTTGCGATATAACAAGGAAACATTCAATGAATTTTCTTCTTTAACATGTCATTTTAGGATTATTTAAATATTCTTATTAAATATAAACACAAAACATGCTAGAAGTCAGCCTTCCACAATGCTTCAGTGGTAGCATTAATTTCAATCTCTAACTGGCTGCAGTCAACAAGCCTTTAGAGAGCTTGTGAATCTCTTCTTTTAGTTGAAACTGGCCATCAAGATCAAAAACTACAAAGGCATTGATTACTGAATGATTGATGTCTGACTGGAAGAACAACCAGTATTTATACTGGGAGTTTTTGAAGTGGCAAAATATATTTAAGCTCCAAAAGCTCAATAATGTCGGGTTTTTTCTATTTTAAACCATTTGGAGTTACCATAGGGCAAATTTAGATCACCTGACAAGGTTCTGTTTTAAAGAAGTGTTCTAAAAGTCTGGGTTTACTTTCTAAGTCTTCTCAAGGCAGGCACCTGAAATTGCAAGTACCAGAATATTTTAGAAAACATAAGCTTCTATTTCCAAAGCACAGAAAGTTATTATTTTTACTGACTTCCAGACACGAAAAAGCCTTATTTATTCACCACACATACTCAGAACCACATGACTACTTTCCTTGCCCTTGTCTGGATTGAACTGGATTTTCAGGGTGCCCTTATTTCAGTCACTTAAGTTTGCTTTTGTATAACTTTCTGTGTTCTTATTCACATTCTAAAGAAGCTGAAGAATTCAAAGTAGTAAGTTTTCCAATATGAAGATCTATAGCATTTACCACTACAAAATTAGCCTTAAAAGACCTTCATGCTACCTAAAGGTTGGTAATCCTTTGCTTTGCAAAGACTCCTTGTCTTGACATTGAAAACTTTTTGGTTTTCTGTTTAAGGTGAAATAGCTCTGGCCATGAAGAACCCAGCCCTGCAAGATGGAAAGGTAATGATAGAGAATGAAATTCCCACTTGGTCATAGACTGTCCATTCCATGGTGTAACATAATCCCATGGCTTTTATTACCTGGCACATCCTGGGAGCAGGTGAAAAACATGACAATTCCTAATTTTAATGCTAAAGAACACCTCTATCCAGAGAGTTGTTTTAGCCCTATGTGTTCTTCATTTGTGCCATCAGGAAACAAGGCAAACTTCTGATCCTCATCTCACAGGCAGGAACAAACACTGAGGGAGCAGGACCAAGTGACCTATCAAATCTGTGGGTGACACCAGCATCACAAGCAGGAGCCCATAACTTCCAAACCAGGCCAGTAACCTCCAGCTGTGATCATAGGTCCTTTGAAAACAGTCAAATGGACCATACAGTCATAATAACTCTGTATTTAAATTAGCCAGTTTGTTGCCATAATTACAAATTCAATCTGAATTCTGTGCTTTCAATAAAATTTAGAACTACCTCAACTATGTTTCTGATAGCAGATTGCAATTTTTAGTTTCTTGACACTGTGTAGATGTCAGGAAAGGGTTACTGTGATCCCTATGTCTTTTAATATGCCCTAAAGATAACTGAATCAAGATGAAAAAATCCAAGAACCATAGGCAACCTCATAATCCATAGTCTCTGTGATGTTCATTTCCTAAGGACTGGCCTATATGAGGGAAATTATCTATATTACATGTATACCATAGCTGAACAGATCTATTTTCCATCTGCTACATTTTCTCCCCTTCAAACTCTACTCCCTCTGTTGGTATAATCAAAAGATGGCCACTTGTCCTCAAAGAGAAAAATACAGTAAACATCTAAATTTATATAGTTTATTCCACATTTTTCAGCAAAATGCAAAAAATTTAACACAATTATTATAGATTCTTAGAAACGAGTTAGGCCTTAACAGTTAGCTACCTCATTTTATTCTAAAATTCAACAAACTCTGAGAAAATCTCTTTTTTTATACAATCTTTTGGATATGTCATTTGCCATTTATATTTGATGGCCTTAAGGAAAAAAAGTTACAAAAAGGTATTAATGCAAGCAGATAATAAAGCTGCATTCTATAAATCTATAGCAGCTTACAGTAATCATTAAAGCATGCAAAACTCTTTCATCTATTCAAAAATATGCAGTGCACAGAATGCCTGCTAAGGTGCATGACAAGTCAGAGTTAAATATATATTAATAAATGAATTAGCTTCATAAATAATAGCCATAATGACATTTTAGGAGACAATAAGTCTGAGGATTGTCAGAAAATGGTTGATGTATGAGCTTCACGTCTCAGTGATTCTTCAAAATGAATAGGCTTTGCGAGATAGTTCAGACCCACGACCAGCCTATTTCCTTGAATAATTTACTTGTTGTCAATTTGTACAGCCACATTACACATGCAAATTGTGCTGCCTGTGCAAACACCACTTGGAGATGATAAAAACAAATTTACGAAGGCTATAGAGGAAGGATTTATTTCACTTTCTCGCCCAGGTCAAGCAATACATGTATCTGACGATTGTGTGTACCCAATTTTGTTGTAATTATATCAGCAAATTATTCTTTATAATCTTATTATTTTTAGCAGTCTCCTTGTGCTTGGGATAATTAGCTTTCTTCACTCAGTGTAAAAACAATTCAACTTGCCAGCTAGGCAGGGCACAGCTCCATTATCTGTTTTGGGTTTAAATTTATTCCCTATATTCTTGGACACTTTGTGTAAATTAAAAATTTCATAGTCCCTAATACTGTACACGCTGTTCATTCAGTGATGAATTAAGGTCCCTAAACCTCTACGTTTGCTATTAGATATCTCACCCACTTTATATGTTAATCTGTGCTAATGAATTCCACAACCCCTAGCCACAGCGAGATGACTAAAATTATTACCACTTACAGAGATATGCCTTTTTCATTTAAAGTTCAATTCAAATTGCTCCCATAAACAGTCTGCCACACAAAGATACCTCCTTTAAAGAAGAGTTACTTACCTGTAAGTAGAGTTCTCTGAAGGTAGCACTATCTGTGGATACACATTCCTCAGCCACGTGACCCCTGGTTTGTGGCAGGGGGGAGTGGATCCATCCCTTGATAGTCAAGACTTTTTCCTGGAGGCACTTCATTACCTCTGCAGCTCCTGTGCCTCGAGGGGTGTTTATATCACAGCCTGTCAACACAACCACCCCACACTTTTGGAAGGCCCTGGACCAGGCTGAAGAGCGGAGAGGCCCCTTGGAGTGGTGGCCATTGTGTTGAGGGAACATCTACACAGCAGCTCTGCACTGAGCAGCTCTCAGGTGTGTGTCTTCTTCCCTCTCAGGATTGCTACCTGTGAGCCTTCACGGCAAGAACAGCAAATCCTGTGAAACAAAAACACGGATTGAAACAAAAAACTGCCACAGAATCACACGTGTAGCACAAGAGCCACCCAGCTTGCTCATGGTGCAGCTTCTTGCGCTTCACAGAAAGCCTGGCTACATAACCAAAATTCTACTGCTCTCAAAAGGAAAATAATTGAAATATTATAGTTTTCTCAGTAAAGGAGAACAGCAATACCCTCTGTTGAGCGATTGTGTTCCAAACCAGTAGAGGGCATTGGCATACACAGAGACTACATAGGTTCGTTACAGGGGCTTGCAAAATCAGCTGTTATTTATAAAAATGAAACAATAGCACACTTCAAATACAGCACGAAGTAACAACACCAGCCCTTCAAAGTTAAATCAACACAAAAATAAAACGATTGGGATTCTTATAAGACTTTCCAATTATATAGATCTTTATTGCAGTACAAATACAAAACTAATTAATTTTATCTAATGTCCTTGAAAAGTAGTTAAAATAGTGTTGTTTGTTCCACAAACTAAACCAAGGAGAGGTTAAGTACCTTGCCCTAGCTCCGTATCTGAGTGCCACATGAGCTGTAACACTCCCTATTGTACTTCTAAACAACATCCATTAATACACAAAGCAAAACTCTCTGAGAGGTTAAGAAAACTGCTTTCTGACTCTTTTTGTATAAAAAAGTCAGGTGCTGCTCCATTTGGTGATGTAGTAGAAGGGTGTTTCTCTTCTCTTCCAGAGAAATGCATCCAAGATCCCAATCCAGCATAAAGATTTTGTATTAATTACAACAAAATTGGGATTGATATATCTGGATCAATGAAATTTGTCCAATACCAGGTGAAGAGCCTCACATTGTAGTGAATGGCATGATCTCAGGTTCCATAAAACACATCCTGCACTCAAAATAACAATTGCAGCAGCAGAGGGGTCAGGTCAGAAAACACAACAGTCCCCACACCCCAAGGGAACCCCAAAAGGATGAATAAATGCCATGGCACAACAAGAAGTGAACTTCACACCCTCACTGCCTGCCCTTGCTGGGATCCAGTCTAGCCAGGTTAAGGTTGGTATGGCTACATTTACAACAGCTCACTTTTGATTTTGCCTCCTGCAAAAAACTTATTCTAGAGAATCCAGATCATCAGCACCTTGAAGCACTTACACTTCTTTGTCAGACCCACACTGCAAGATTAATTTGTGCAATTGTTATTTGTTCCTTGGCTTGACTATCTGAAATCCTATGCAGCCCTGGCCAGTATCTGTTGACGCCCTGGAATCAAAATGGGCTCAAAACCTTCAGAGTTTATGCTCACAAAAGACAAGGGTGATGAAAAATCTTTCACCAGTGAGGCACTAAAGTTGAAAACACCTTGTTCATTGCTCACAGGAAGTCGGTGGCAAGAATGGGAACTGAGTATAGATCTTTCAAGCTTCAATCTGGAATTTTGAACAGGTCTTACTTCCTCCCTGAATACTCACTGTGTGTTAGTGCTTTAGAAATACCTTTTTTAAAGAGTAGACAAAGCAACTTTTTCATGGGCTGCTGATGCTTAAAAACACAGACATTTCTTTCTGATTCTATGGTCAGAATTTTCATCAAAATGCAAACCTCAGAGGAGAAGGACATTGTAAATGGTGCCACGAAAATTTTCTCATTAAAGCTCAGGGCTTGATGCTACATTAATCAGTTATGTACTTCTCTAAAATAACCTTTAGAAACATCTGGGCAGACTTGCTTAGATCTTATATAGCAGAGTATGTGGGAAAAAGTCATCTGTATACCTTTTAACTGACTTTAAATGTTCATTTGACTATAACTATTTCAAAGGATTGATAAAATAAGTTTTAAGTTAGCAACAAATTAAAAGTTTAGGAAAGAAAACTCAGAGCCTATTTCATTGTCTTTACATCTCTCTTTAAAATCATACTAATTCTCCTTTCCAACATTATTTTACTGTATTAAAATATACCCATGCTAAAAAATTTTCTCATTATGTTAGCAAAAATGAATACAAGGTAGATAGTATACTAACACAATGACTGTAATCTGCTAATACAATAAGACCTTCCTATTGTGTTTAAAGAAGAATCCAGTTCTTGATCATTTTGACACAGTTTGAAAACACCATTTCAAAAGGATAGAATCTGGCATATTTCTCTGCTTAAGAAAAGGTTTCTCATATCCTTATTTACTGCTAAAAACCAGATAATAATGCAAAATTTATGTTGGAGTAGATTTCATTTCTGCACTAGGAAATTGTGTATATTTTGTGGAAATAAGCATGTACAGGAGTATTTGTGATTAGCTAAACATGTTTTCAGACCTATATCCAAGGAACTAGTTCAGGCCTTCAGTGTGTTCTATAGCTGGCCTGAAAATGTGAATTGCACTGTGAGAACCTGCCTGGGGACCTGGCACAGACACAGCCATCAGCTTTTCTGGGATCTGACAACTCTGACCACTTCTGTGGCTGCTACTCATTCAGAGAGTTTCAAAAAGAACCCAGAATACATGTGACAAAGTACAATATCAAAAAGTACACTATCATAGCTGTAAATATCCAACAGCAGGTAAAGGAAGAGATAAAGAGAAAATTGCCTAGAACCTGACAAATCATAGAGATCCTGGAAGATTCAAATTAAACCTGATGTTAAATTTAATTGCAGTAGTCCTTCTTTCTAAAGTTCAAGTCATTTTTAATAACAGCATCAGAAATAGCTAAGCTGTAATTACTGTGTTGTGCCAGTTTGATGTTCCACAGGAATCTCAAAGGCATGACTCGTTTCATTCATGAGAGTCATTGTTTGGCAGGCCTCCAGGACAGGAATTCAAGTGAGAAAGGAAATTAGATCAGTTGACCAAAATGAAATAAATCAGATTATTTGAATATTTGCTCAACGGGGAACAGAAAATTGCTATCAGAAAAATTCAACACTGAATCAAGTGTTGGCCACAATAGCAGCCCTCACGAATTTGATGTAGGGACATCAGGGTTGGTCACAAGGTTGTGCTCCCTTCTATTTTCTTCTACAGATAAAAAGACTTTATACATTATTTCAACACAAAACCCCAGCAGTAAATTGCAAATTCTGATAAGTAGCCAACAATCTCTTTTGTAGTTTCATCAAGCACTGACTTTGTGAATACAAATACTTCTGGACTGATGAAAGTCCAGCAGGAGCTCTTGCACCATTTTTTTAATGGAAGAACCTGTGAGAAGTCAGAATTTTTTTTGTGGGACGACTGGAGATTACCCTGCAAATGTGGCTTTTAAATGTAATTATAAAATGCAATTAATGTACTTCATTTGTGTGCACCACCAGTGTCAATCTTGCTACAAATTGGTTGTGGATACTAAACAAGAAGCATGATGTTTGGACAAAAATTGTGTAATGAAATTAAATTTGCCTTCTGAAAATGTATCCCTACCAAATTACAGGTCATAAAGATGTCACACACCTTTTAATTTTTTGAGTGTGTTCAAATTTGGTCACATTAAGAAAATATCATGTAGCCTAATGGTCTAACAACTTGCTAGAACAAATGGCAATGAATATCCAGTATCAATACAGTTATTAATTACAAGTTATCTGTGTACCAAATACAACCAATTATTCAATGTAAATAAAATAACTCTCTTAAAAATTGATTTCCCAGATGAGAGGAAAATCTAGTTAGCAAGCTGAGTGTGAAATTTACATGTAGTTCATGAAAAAGTGATTACTTACGGAATTAATTGATTTTAGAAATGAATCTGAGGATGTAAAATTATGGCATAAAAAGGAAAACAATCTGAAGATCTGATTTATGTCCATGAGAAAGGCATTTAGTTTTTCCTTCTATGCGCAGCCAATCCCAGACGCTGGGATCAACCAAGAAATCCCTACCCAAAGCCATATTTCTGATTATCTGTCTTCATAACACTTGTGCTTTTCTCATTCCTCTCTTGTTTGTCCACAGCTGGGTCGTGTTGTGGTTTGGGGTCAGCAACTCCTTTCTCAAAAGTCTCATTATCATATTGAGATACAGTTTTCAACCTCTCAAGCTGTCACTCAAAAGTACACCTTCTCACAAATTATTTGGAAGATGGGAAACCTCCTGTCTTTCAGACACATTTCAGTGCTAGTGATGTCAGCTCCATCTTTTCCTTGTGTCTCCCTTCCTGTTGCTCCTTCCACGCACGATGTTCTTGCTGAATCATATTCAGGCTGCTCCTAAATACTTGTGTTGTCTGCCCCACCTATGAAAGCTGAAATGACAAGGTGCAACAGAATCTTCCAGATAAACAAGCTCTTTGCTCTGCATAGACTTCGTATTTTTTGTGGTTTTCTCTTTACCACACTAATCCAAGGCACTACTGGGAACTTTGGAAGGATTTTTTCTGTTCTTTGAAGAGTATGACTCTGGTCATTCTATCCCACAATAAACATTTTGGTGTGGTTTAACTACAAGGCTTACTGTTGGAAGAGATGCCACGTTCCTTTATGGCAGCAAGGATTGCTGTACAACTTGGTGCTTGTCCTTCTTCTGAAAGAAGCTCAAGTCTGATGAGGAGCAGCTGAGGGAGCTGGGGCTGTTTAGTCTGGAGAAAAAGAGGTTCAAGAGGAGACCTCATCACTCTCCACAACTCCCTGACAGGAGGTCAGAGCCAGACTGGTGCCGGGCTCTGCTCCCAGGGAATAAGAGATATGATGAGAGGAAATGGCCTTCTGTTGCATCAATTGAGATTGAAGTTGAACATTAGGAGGAATTTTTTCACTGAAAGGGTGACTAAACATTGGAACGGGCTTCCCAGGGAGGTGGTGGGGTCACCGGGACGTGCTCAAATAAAGACTGCATGTAGCACCCGGTATCATGTTCCAGTTGACACAGCGGCGTCGGGCCGTAAATTGGACTCGGTAATCTCGGAGGCCTTTTCAAACCTCAACAACTCTGAGACACCGACAGCTCCTCCCAGCACGGGCTGTCCCCTCAGCCGCGCTCCGCTGCCCTCACAGCGCTGCCGGCCATGCCCGCCCCGCCCCGGGACACCCCGCCCCGCCCCGCCCCGCCCGCTGCCATGGCGACCGCCGCGCCCGCTGATTGGCTGCGCCGCCACGCCCAATCCGCGCGCGGGGTGTTCCGCCGGTGCCAAGATGGCGGCCAGGTAAACACGGCCGCGGGCGGCGGCGCGGAGGGGTCCCC
>VZUI01039241.1:2500-21072 GCA_013401135.1 Cettia cetti
TCCAAAAAAGTTGGGATTAGTAATGTTCATATGAGGTGTTGTGTAGCTGAGGGGTAGCATTGGTGCCACTTGTTGCTGTAGTTACTATGGCAAGTTCTCATTTTTTATTTATTAGTAGAGTAAATACATGAAATATATATAAATCACTGGGGAACAAGTTAAAGGTTCTGCAGACAGCTGCACTGTCCTTCATACAATCTCCAACTCATTCTTCATTTTTTATTTCATTTGTGAGGGGCTTTACAAAATAATGCAGTCTTTCCACAGTTCCAACCAGTTGTTTGCCTTAGAGAGTGCTTGGAGGTTCTTACACAGCTGGTCATACACACCACAGCACCTAGCTGTTGCACAGTGTTATCATCTCATTATTAATTGTTTTCTCCATTGTTCCTTATATCAAGGGAAGATAGGTCTAAGGAATGTGAATTCACCAGCAGTTACTTTAAACATATGTTTAAAAGTATTTCCTACCACTGCTGCTCGAGCAGATTTATTTTAAAAAGGTGTTAGTTTAAGAGAACACATACAGAATCAAGAGAATGAGACTGGAAAATACCCCAAGAGGTTATCGAGTTCATCATTCTATCCAGCCATGATAGATGCTATCTAAAATGTCTATTAGTTCATTCTAACACTTTGGGACAAATTTATTAAAGGTGTCAGCAGAGGAGTCCCAGAATTGTCTACAGAGTTGTAACCACTCTATTTCAGTATAATGGGTTCTTTTACCTTTATGGCTACATCCGTGAATTTGCAATACCTGTTGTTAAGTAAAGCTCTTTGGAGTGGACTTCTGACAGAGTCAAGTGCATTTGAATCCTGACTCCCCTGAAGTTGTGGAACAGCTTTTGCCAAGTGTTTTAGCTGAAACAGAACAAGCAGAGTATATTTTCATGAAAAGAATGTTAAAAAATTATTGAAACTTTAAAATTCACTAGGAGGTCAACCAGTCCCCCTTTTTGCCTAATGCCAAGGCAAATGAAGACATAAGAAAAATATGTACAAATAAAAGGAAAAGAAATGGAACAGTAAATTGGAATGCAGACAGACATAAAAACCCTTAAATTTATATTAACACAGACATGCCACACTGGGCAGATGCTGTATCAGATAGAAGGTAGCCTGGGCTGCAGATACACCATTACACATATGCAAGCTGACCAGTACCTCTCTAGGAAATCCTAAAAAGCAGCTACAGCTACAGTTATGGCCTGAATTAATACCTTTCAGAGAGATTGACACTTTACTGATGGAAGAGCTGCACTACAAGGCCTGACTTTGATGTCCTTGCCTAAAAATAGAAATATAGGTGATACACAGCAACCCAGCTCTTCCCCCATCACAGTATCCATTTCACAAACTGTACAGGGTGATACAGAATAGTATCTTGCACAAGAAAATGCAATTAATATCAGAAAAGCTGTCTTCCCTCTATGCAAGTGAGATATTGCATGATTTGTGCTTCATCTGATGAGAAGGAAGAGTTACATTGGCTAAGGGGGGATTTGAAAAGAAAGAAAATAGAAAGAAGTCATCTACACACTCCCACAGAAAAAAAAATCACAAAAAGTAAGATTAAAAACTAAAATCTATTCTTTCCTTCCTCTGTCTCCAATGTGTGAAGAGATGCACACTAGGACAAGAGACCAAACTACTGAATGAGGAATAGGGGTAAAAGGCAAGTTGAAAGTAGTTTCATGTGCTGTGATTGCCATTTGAGTGTTGATGTGCAACTGGGAGGAAGGAAGTTAACAGTGCTGGTGGATGATTTTTGCAGAGAAATCCTGAAATACCCTGCTTCCAGGTTACTGCTGACACCCAGAAAAGAGACCCATGTCAAAGCCAGGAAGACAGTTTAGACGGTCTTCTCTTTCTTAATATATAAGGCACTAATACAAAATATCTGCCTGGAGCTCATCACAGCAACAACAACAACAACAACAACAATAACAAGGCAGTGAAATGTGACTACAAATGTAAGCATCTAAAATACAGGGAGAAATACAATACGTGTGAAAATGAGCTTCGTTAAGTGTTTCAGAGTTTCTGTGCTCTGCTTCCCCTGTTGAACTCCTCACCACTGGCCAGCAGAAGAGAGAAAGAAGTGAAACAAGGGTGAAAGAATTATATGGAAAGAATAGGATAACTGAAAAGGAGAACAAAGCAGGGAAATAACAACGGAGTAAGAAGGAAAGAGTAAAGAAAGGTTTCAGGGAGTGCTGAGTTTGAAAAAGAGGATTGAGAGGATTAAGAGTAAAAAAGAAGAGAATTTTAATATCCTGGAAGGTAAGAAAGGAGAACAAAAATTTAAAAATTAATTCTAATTACATGATAATATAGGATTTTCTACATTGTATCACACCATAAGTCCATCAAGTTGTGTATCCTACTGTAGTAGCAAAATGAGGGATTAAATAAGCAACAAAACAATAATAATGCATATATCCAACCAAAAATAAACTATTAAAAACCCAAAATTATTTCCCTAGCCTTGTAGGAATCATTTTGCATCCCAAAGCACAACACTGGGTAAGTGTTAGGAAATGCTGTGAATGACCACAAAATTATATGGGGTTTTCATTTGTTTTTAAATGAATACAGCCATTTCACTTGGCTAGATTAACTCTTGCATCAAAGAATCTCTTGAGCTGACAATACTATTAGTTGCACTGGGTAGCCATTTTTCTCTTAGAGGGTAATTGCAGAGGGAAGAAGCAGTCTGTACATTACAGTAGGTACCAGAACAGAAAAGCTCTTACATCCATTTCCCTATTTCCCTGTCTGTTCTTGTTTACGATAGTTTTGATTTTCTTTCTTAATGGATCACCATCAGCAGAAATTTCTTCTTTTGAGAATAACATGCTTGAGAATTCTGCCTTTGTGTTTAACATATCTTCAAGCTCTGCCTGATGATCATCCTGAGCCTGGGATGATGATTTAATTTTTTCACTTCTGAGCAGTTATCTGCAGAACACAAACCGCTCAAAACAGACTAATGTGACCTTTGTCAAAATAACTTCTGATTCTTGATGGACAATTGAGAAAGAAGACAAATCTTGAGATCAAGTGTCCTAGTCAAGAACGAAAGCAAGATGTTAGAAAGACATTTTGCAACATGGCATACAAAAGAATTTTTTCCCAGTTTTATCCACCCGGGAAGCATGGATATGAATTTGTTACTGAGAACAGGAATGTTACAAAAATATCCAGGCTGGACAGAAGTTTATGTGAGCTGTTCAAAATGGAAAACAAAAATGATGTTTCTAAGAGAGCAATTATCTTGCAGCCTGATGATTCACAAAGGGTGTTAACAGGGAAGGCTGTGGCAAATTGTTATGAATTCCCCTCTTTCCAAAAACACCGGCTAGGATGATCTTCCCTGTCTATTGCTTTTACCGCCCTTCTCTGCTACTGGTCATTAAATCTATACTTCTTTTGGTGATAGACATTTTTTTTGCCTTTTTAGACAGTGATATATTTCATTACTACCTCAGCAATTTTATCACACTCTGTATCATGGAGACCAACACATCTGCCTTCCTACCAGAGTCTTTCCAGTGAGAGCATGAAAGAGAGTGCCAATCTCTTTGGAGTCTGGCTGCATTACCATACAAGTACAAATGTCTTAACAAACCCCAGAAGATGTAAGCATAGCTTCTCAAGCTCTCTGAAAATTAATGAATGACAACAAAATGCAAAATCAAAATCAAAAGTAACTCTCTCTTTGATATCCTCAGTGTTGAAAGCAAAACTAAGAGAAAGAATTTTATTTATTTATTTTAAATCTGAGATTCTGAGCTACCACAGCATCATCAAATTCATTCATGTTCAGTTCTCTCTCCTCCCTGGAGTCCCTGGTTTGTTTTGGTACTTAGGGTTAGAGGAGCAAATGATGTGAGATAGCACGGGATTTTTTCAATGAAAAAAGGCTCCTAGTACCTTTACTGTCACTTTATTGGCAGTGGAGGAGCAGCTTTGTGTCACAGGCGTGGTTTTGTAACAGGAAGATATATAGAGTGAGAAAGACAGAGTCTAAGTGAGAGACGGAAGAGAAAAGGAAAGAAAGCAGGAGGATTAGAGTAAATACCTCTGTAATGTTTTGGCAAAATATTCTGTCTTCTGAAGTGCTCCATAGCTTCGGTTTTATGAATGGAGAGATAGAAATGCCCTTATGAATAGTAAACCCCATATTTTTGCCAGAAAACTTAGTTTCTACTTTTCTACTTTAAAGTTGGATACTCTGTGAACATTTTCTGAACTAGGCCTAAAATTTTATTTTTCAGGCTCAAAACAGAAGTGTCTTTTAAGATTTATGGGTCTGGGTGTCTTTTAAAGTGTAAATTACTTTTTTTGCTAATATCAAAATGACAGCCTCAGGAGCCTTTCTAAAAGATGGGACTGCAGCAAATAATGCACAAGCTTCCCACACTGTGCTGTCAGAAGTCCTCTATGACATCTTACAACACCCTTGCTATTTCTGTCCTGATCCTCCTTCATGCAGGAGCTGACAATCCTGCTAAATCATGGGATAGGTTAGTGATGTGGGAAAATGTCAGCATGTGATTACAGTAAATCTCCAAACTCTGTTTCACTTTATGTGACCCACTCAGGATTCAAATTTAGAAATACAGTGAGGTGAAGATGGAGGAGAGATGTGCAGATTATCCATTCCTGGGTCAGCCTGACACATTAACACAGGGGTTCACTCAAGGAATGCACTTTCCTGCTGGGTTTTCAATTGGGAATGGAAGGAAAGGGAAGACAAACTTCAGTTTATAGCAAGGGCATCAAGGAAGAGCACTGGAGGAAGCTGAATTAAGAAGTCCAGTCTGCCTTGAATTCCTGTTTGATCAGCAAATCCCATTTCAAGGGCAACTCCAAAAATTGCTTCTGGTAGCGCTGTGAGTTGCCAGCACCATCTTTTCCCCAAAGGAATTTCCACCTTGGAAGTCCTCTGATTTCCTGATCTCATCTTAATTTTCCATAGGTATACGTTCAAGTTCAAGTTCCTTATTATATATATAATAATATATATTATATTATTAAATATAGTTCAAGTTCCCTGTTGGATTTCACTGATTTTTGTTTGATGAAAGAAGATTTGCTTAGAAAACCATTTAATTAAGTCAGTAGTATGTGAGTTATGGATATATACTTAGTTAACTGTAAAAGTTACTCATGTTGCTGGGAAGACTGTGGGATATTACATAGTTTGAATTTTCAGATATACTATTTTTAGTGAAACTGTCTCAAGCCTCTTCCAGCTCCTATGTATTTTAAGCCAAGTTGTGCAATTGTACACCCCCATAAATCTGGAAGTGGGTCATTCTGTATGTTGTTAGTGCAAATCCTGAAATCATTAGTTTCCATTTAGTAAATTATACTGTAGAGAGATCAGGAAATATAGGAAAAAATAAATGGGAGCATAATTTTTTTTTTTTTTTTTTTTTTTTTTTTTTTTTTTTTTTTTTTTTTTTTTTTTTTTACTCTCTGGCTATCAGGACCAGGATGCAAGGAAACGGCATGAAGCTGTGTCAGGGAAGATTTAATTTGGTTACTAGGCAAAGGTTTTTCACCCAGAGGGTGGCTGGGCACTGGCACTGGCTCCCCAGGGAATTTGTGATGGCACCAAGTCTACCAGAGTTCAAGGAGCATTTGGAAAATACCACAAGATGGTATTCTTGGCGCTGTCCTGTTCAGGGCAAGCAGTTGGACTCGATGCTCCTTGTGGATCCTTTCCATCCCAGGATATTTTATGATTCTGTGTGATTCTATGAAGACAGACATGGTCAAAAGTAAAGCTGGTGTCATATAGCAATGGTTAAAGACCAGAAGTGAGGTTTTAAGTCAACACAGGGGCAGCAAGGTAAGTAGCCTGGGGGCCTTGAGAGTATGGAAGCAAGATGGAAACAGCCAGATTGTAGAAATTGAAAGACCATCTAGGTGGTGATGAGTACACCAGTCACTCAGTATCATCTCAGAAGAGAGAAAAGGGTTTCCCAGTGGAATACAGGTGAAAAAAACCCCCTTCCTTACCTCACCCAGGGTAAGTTGTATTTGTGTTTGTGCTCCTGTGGCCTTTGGAGAATTAGAGGCATATCACATAGCATGTTACCTTCCCTCTCAATTTATACGTATTGCAAGTATTTTTCTAATTCAGTTTCAGGTCTGTTCAGGAAGTGAATACTATGTTTTGTTTTTAAACCTAGAAGCTACTTGCTATAAAACATAAAATAAAACATAGCACCGCAGGGAGCCCAGCTGCCACATAGAAAGTTGATCTCTCTAAAACCCTCTGGCCTGAAAGAAAAAAAAAAAAAGAGTTTCGACATTTTTATAGGATTTCTTCAGCTAAAGCCCACCTTCAAATCCCATTTAACTTAGTATGTTTACATGTGTCAAATTTTCTTTATATAATAAACAATAACATGTGTACAAATATGAAGAAACTAAAATCAGATGGCTGGTAGACTGAAGGGAGCTGTGACTGTTCAATTCCCTGCTGATATCTTTCCAGAATGTCACATCTAGCTGCAGATTTTGGCAACCTATAGCCATTTCACCATCCTCAAACAGCTCTTTGTATTGCACAAAATTGTCTTATATAGACAAAATAGACAGATAAATTTTTAAACATCACTGGATTTCGCAGTAAGATTTTATTTTTCTGTAAAATAAGAATAAGAAACTTCTACATTATGGTGATATCAAATTAACCAGTGTTCTAATCATACTGATTCCTTTTCACATACTATTACCAGGAATGGTCACAACTTCTGTGAGTCTGGATGTGTGGATCCGACAGGTCCCTCACCAGCCACAGGGGATGAAGGTCATGCAAATAGCCAAACAATGCATAAAAATAATAGACAGCTACTTATCTGCAAAGATAAACAGAGAACCAGCAGCTGAGGCTGCTTCACTGGGGGAACAGGGCAGGGAGGACAAATGAGATGAGGCAGAAGAGGGCTTTGGGGAACAATCTGGTGCAGAAAGGTCTCACTTATTCTCCAGCAGAGGAAGCCTATTCCATAGTGGTAGGGTACCAAAAGGTAAAGAATTGATAAGACCAAGCTTAACATATCTCAGGCATCAATCACTCCTATTATTAATATAGGTCAGTGGATGATGTCTTCCCAACAGACATAAAAGCAGCAAATATCACAAGTCTAAAATTACCCCGGCACTACAAATAATACAGAAACAGAAAAATTAAGCTGCTATTAGGTTGTCTCCTACAAAGGCCATTGTGGTAGATTCCTTTTATGAAATAGGGAATTTCAGCATCTCAGCACATTTTTGAGAACATGGTACAAGCAGTGGGGAAGTTTAATAGTGCCAAAGTCATTCTATGGATTACAGTATCTTCCACTAGACCTCGTATTCAGTAACTGCTGCTGTGGAATATGTGTAATCTGCAGATAAACACAGATGCATGTCAGAATTGTTCTCTGCAAAGACTGTCTGGAAATATGGGAAGATACTTTTACCTCTCTCCTCTCCTTTGAAATGGAGACTAAAAACTTCACTTACACAGTTACCCTGCAGTTGGGGAAACTTGGTGCTCATTCACAGCTCTGATCAGGTCTTGTCCCATTGGAAATATTAGAGATGGTAGGAATTCAAAACTTGAATTCTATCTTCAAAAACCGCTTTCCTTCTCTGAGGGGGCCTGTTTACAATAGGTTGACAGGAACACAAAGCAGCAGCAGCAATGATTAATGTCAAGCTTGCCACAAGAGAGTAAAACTTTCCTTGCAGCAATTTTCCCCCCTGTTTAAAACCACTGATGTGAAGCCAAAATTATCCTGGTACTCAATGTACGAGATCTTGGTGAGCAGACTGTGATGAGGCAAAGCAGTCAGAGATTTGGCTAAAAATGGAACTGTTCTAGAACTCCTTGATCACCTCATCAAGACCCTGGGCAAAGCATAGCTGATGGAGCTGCCTTAACAGGGGTGTCAAAATATGTCTGACAAAAATCTTCCTCAAATGGATATTAACAAAACTAAGAAGCCAAAACTGAGTAAAACCAACTAGATTAGGCATAGATTAGAAATCAAAAGACAGAAAACAAAGCAAAAATAATGCATAAAATTTCAGCATCACAGGTAGTTAATTTTTAGGTGTCTCAAGTTCCCTGATTGGCAAATAAGCCTGAGTTTTTGCAGCAGTATAAAAAAAAAGAAATGAATTTAGTATAATCAAAAGAGATAACAGTTTATCACTTCAGATAAATGATCTGCATTTAGATAAACATGAACAAATTTTTTAATTCATGTTTACATGTAGGGTAAGACAGACCACAGTTGCTAACCTCTGCCTCCAGCAATAACTAAACCATTTCATTTGCATGTAGAGATTTAATTTAGGTTTTATAAACAAAACTGTAGATTAGAAAGACTGAAAAACACATTGCTTTATCTGCTGAATTTCCTCAGGGCCAGAAAGAGAGATGATTTCCACAAATCATCTGCAAGGAATCTTATTTTCCTGGAACAAAGTAGTGCTATGGACCATTTTACAATACTTAATGAAATCCCTAAGCTCTTGTTGCAATCCTTCTCACATGAGGAGAAGGACCTTGTAGTCTTATTGTTCTTGCAGGGTTTTATCCTCTTTGCAGCCAAATGCAGTGGGTTGTGAAGGTGCTCAGTACCAGGCAGGAAGAAGCTGCTTCACTGCTAATAATGGTATTTTCTTCAGGACTATGATACATCCATAATTTTTTCCAGCAAGAAAATCTAGCAGCCACTCAGGGACAAAGTATAGGACAATTGCAAGGGCCTCACCAGCTTTGAGGCAGTGAGAGTCCTTCACAAAACCAACTGTTCAGGAGCAAATCCCATCACCTCTCCACCTCCCCCTCATCACTGCCTTACACACACAAGCAGCAATCAATCGGCCCCCAGCTGGCAGACACACTATTTTTTCTATTTAACAACCTCCAGGGTGGTCTCTTTCACTAATCCCCCAGGCTGTACAACTGAGCTGGATCTGAAGTAGCTTCTGCAGTCAGCTGTTGGGAGGTACATAAAATGCAGCAGCATTGCTTGTTGGCAACAAGGCATTCCTGTAAGTATTTTCCTTGTAGCCCCCTCTCAAGCATGCCTTTACACTTTTCTTGAATATAATGCATTTGTTGCTTAACCTTTCTGAGATTAGAATGAAATTTAAAAGATGGATCAGAGCAATGAAAATAACATTTAACTGTAACGTTGTTTTAACTCTGAAAGTTTCTGGTACAAATCCAAGCTGAAAATGGAGAAAAAAATACAACAGTTTTTAAATCGACCTATTTGAAACAAGGCAGTATACCATAGGAAATGTGAGCCCATGAATTCTCCAAGCGAAGCCTTCTTTGCAGTGCCAAGCAAGCTCTCTCAGAGTGTGGGAGCAGATTGCCCCTGTGGCACTTTATTCCTTTCCCCCTCGGAGCAGACAAGGCTGGACTCAGCTCAGTGCCCACTGAGGGGTTCCCTCTGGCAGTAGTGGGAAGCACACCTTCCTCTTCTTGCCTAAGTGCTCTCTTTATTGGACTTGAGCAAATGCACAAAACTGACCTTTAAATCCTGGATATATTCACCAGGCTGGCTTCTCACTGAGCAACTTCAGTGCTACCTGACATTAGCATCCAGCAGGTTCAGGGCTAGCTCAGAGACACATTGTCCCTAAGCAGAACTCCCACAGATCCTCCATCCTCAGATCTGAATATCATGGGCTGCATTCTCAGATAGCCAAGCTAATACCACTCTGTTGCTCTATAGTATTTTATACATGCTGTGGTCCTGGCCCATTTTTTCAGCTTTATTCCCGAACCACTTGTGTAAGCAGTGTCAGAATTTGGTCCTAGGAACAAATAATATCTTTTGAAAATAGATTCTTGGAAGATGAGGTAGAAATGTTTGATGCTGGTAAACCTTAAAAAGGGATTTAAGTTAGCTAAGCTGATTGGAAGGAAAACCAGCTAAAATCCTGATAGTAACATCAATGCATAAAACAGAGCACTCCTAAAATAAAATTAAAATAGGTCAGAAGTTTTCAAACTAATACTTTCATTCATTCTGTCTGCTGGAATAGGTCTTGCGGAATCACTCATCATTTTAATGCCCTTAATTCATCCTGTTTAAGAACCAAATATTACATAAATTATTATCAAAGTTTTCTTGTAGAACTTATTTTTAACAACTAAAGAATTATTACCAAATATATACACCACACGCATTAAAATGTGCAGAGACCACAAAACATTTAGATTAATACTAATGAGATAATCCACCTGCCTATTTCACTGCACAACAGCTGCACAGATTTAAAAGGGTTCAATTAAACTTTATTCAGTGCATAGATAATTGATCCAATGTGGAGAATGATGTCACTGGTAGGTTAAAAAATATGTTTTACCTTTTAAAATAAAATTGCTCCATTAGAAAAACTAGAAATATAAACCTGACACATAAATCATTCTGGTAACTTTGTTTTATAGAGCAACAAAAAGAAGGAAAATTAAGCAAAATCACAGCAGATACAACACACAGATGCCCATTATTTCATGTCCTCTCAAAAAGTGGAAATAGAAATCTAAATGAAATATTGCTGTTGCTCTCCTTCCATATGGGAAGTACAATTACTCTTTGTTATTTTACTGTATTTGCTTTTATTTTTTTTTCTGGCAGCTTCCATTCTCTTAAAGGTTTTGCCTTCCTCCTCTCCCCAGTAAAGCAACAGCACCATTTTCCTATTTTAATTACTAATTTTAAATGGCACCAAAGTGGTGTAAAGTCCTTTTTTAATAAATAGAGAGGAATTACTCTTTAAAGATCTGTCCTGCCCACCATATGCCTGGGGCACTGTAAGGTTGCTGTGGGAGCATTTGGTGGGCCAGGAGAACATATTCAGGACTCCACTCCAGGCTGCTGAAGATGAAAGCACAGCTTCTTGCCAATTTTGTAGCTCTCTATATTTATGGTAGTGGAGTACAAAATACATAATTTCTTGATACAGCATAACATTATTTTTGACACTGCTTTTGGAGTCAATATTCTGCCATTCTATCCACTTTATGTCAAGACATTACAAATATTGTTAGAGAGAAAGGGCAAAATATCATAATCATCTATCCATGGAGACATTACTGTAGTTTTCATCTTTATAACATTTCAGTAGCTATGCAGAGTTGGTATTGACTTTAATCTGAGGCTGTCAAAGGGATTTCAGAGAGAAACTGAGGAAAAGGCATATGCTGCCAATAACAAGTTTCTCCACCACAAGAGGAACTTTAAAGATCTTCTCACCCTTCAGTATGTTGTATGGTCACCAATATGAAGAACTACCTGCTCCCTGCTTAGTCCAAGGCCCCGAATATATCTGAGCATGTGAGGGCTGATCCAGAGGTGCAGTTGTTGGATACACTTACACCACCTGAGCCAGATAACCACAGTCCTCACTCCTACCAAAGATAGGATGATCTGCAGTGCTGCTGGTGCACCCTAAAGTGATGGGGACTTTGGACCCAATTCCTTGAGTCACCTGATCAATATATTTCAAAAAATAATGGTTGGAGACAAATTTGGATTGAATCCAACCATTCAATTGTGATACTCTTCAATAGCTAGGGCATGACATGCTACAGTAAGTATGTATCTTCTTCCCATTGTGCCTGTAAAACTTACTATTGTTCTGACTCCAAACAAGAAAAACAGAGCTTCAAAAACAACTTTTATTAAAAGAGTATATTTGCTTTACCTGCATATAGCTGTGCATGTTAGATTAGTTTCTGGTGAGTGAAATAGAGCAAGCAGTGCATACCAACAGCATGTGCAGAGGTGAATATACCTAGAGAGCAAATCACACTCCAGAGGGTTTAAGTAGACCTTATTGAGATTCCCTTTCTTATCTATGATTTTGGATTGTTGCTTCTTGAAATTTGGTGTAATTAAAATTACTATAGATATATTTCAGACAGGCAGATATACACACAATATACATACAAATACTACAGTTCATTGTTCTTGACTGTGACGGCATATGACTATTGACACTGTCAATTTTTATCTCATTACTCATCACTGCTTACTCCAAGTGTTAATAGTATATTTCCACAGAGTTTGTGTGTGCTGCAATGTAAATCCTGACATTGCTAGTGTCAGTCACTAATCTAACTCATTCAGATCATGTCAAGATGATATATCACAATGCTCAACAACTGTCACTCCTGCTTTAAATAGACCTACATTTTTCTCAACTTAACAATTAAACACACCTACATATATATATATCGTCAGTTCCACACCAAGTTCTGCTTTAACAATATGACCATGAAAGCCAACCAAAATATTTTTCAAAGATATTACTAGATGGGATGGGAGTTTTGCTGGATTGGTTTGGTTTTTACAAAACCCTTTTGAAAACTAAAACCAAACTGAAAATATACAGAGACATTTAAAGTTGCTTGTAGGTCCCCATTTTTCTCCTCCAAACATAAAAAGCACATTTTTTGTCAAATTGCCACTTATGTGTGCTTACTAGCACTGGTCTGTAGTATCTCCAAATTGCTGTTTAAGAACCATCTATTTAAAAAATGTTTACTAATATCAAGGGTTAACTAGAGCATTTAAATTAATTAAAGTCATTTTGGTTTTGAACATAAATTTAAAGGAAAACCTAAGCATGTGTACGATTTAATCTTCTTCCTTTTCTGGAGTTATCCGTCTGCATCTCTCTTTCTGAGCATTAGTTATTATGTTATTTCCTGAAGAATTCCCAAACTATGCTTATTCTTTAGTATGCTTCCCAAATATTTCTGTATTTTTTGTTATAGAGCTTCTGATGATATACTCTATCCTTTCTTTGCCTAAGTTTGGCATCCTCTTTGTGGAAGGATGACGTTCTTTCTGTGCTTTAACATACACTTGCTCCTTTCTCTTGCCCTGATCTGGCCAGTGGTGGTACATAGTGGAAGATGGTGCTGTTTGGGCAATTGGGCACATCCTTGTTTTAGCCTCACAGGCTGAGGACTCCTCTCAGAGCCATGGCCAGGGAACAGGTGTATGTAAAACACCCCAAGGACAGCACCTTGCCTCTTTGCCTGTCTGCATCAGCCCAGCTGTAAACTGTGTTTCGATCAACAAGCAATAAGAACTGGTACAGGCACTGTTGGGCTTTCCTTTGTACTTGAAAGGTGATAAGGGAAATACTTCAGAGGAAACTAGCAAGAACAGGTTATGTACTGAACCTGTAAGAGTGATACAGCATTGTCACAAAGATATACATTTCTAGTGAACCTGAGTTCCCAGCCAGATAGTTCCTATCTGCATTAACATGTTCCTCAAGAAAGTGTACTTACCTTTCTTATTCTTGCAGTTCTAAGAGGCAAGTTTCTGTAAACACAGAGAGTCCAGAAAAGTATATATTCAATATATTCAGCATTCAATTGTGGTTTAGTCCTCAGCAAGACTAGAACTTCAAATGTTTTAAAGAAATGAGGTTTTGAAACAGAGAAACTTAAAATAATAGACAATTAAGTGCAGCAGCTGTACAATATAAATAATATCTCTCACTTCTAACAGCAGATGAAGCTGCATTGATCTGGACATAGATAGGCTTAAGCATAGGAAAATCTGGTACCCATGATATTTTTTGGTTGAATCTATTCCAATTATTTCATTGATTATGTGGATTTTTTTTCTCCACTGTGTGAACTTACACATGTATGAGAACTTCCAAGAAATACATCCAGTGCCTAGCAGGATTTTCAAAATAATCTAACCTTTAAAAATCCTATTGGGAACCTATCTCTATTTTTAAATGCCTAAACGTCCTTTAAAACCTGGCTCTCTGCAACCACGATTTAGTCCTCATATAAAAACATGCAACATAGTTTTTGAATCTTTCTCCAGTTTTTGTGGCTGTCTGACAGTACATTTTATGCCTAATAAAATAAACACAAGGGAAAGGCAACTTCAGTTTTATTTTCACACTGATTTATAGAAGAAGGCATTAAAGAGTACAAGTTATTTGTGTGAAACAAGCAGAAAACAAACCCGGTACCACACTGATCTGTATTTTTGCTTATTTTGCATAATTGAGACAATGATAAGAAGGAGCAATGGTGATTTAGTCCATTGATCTAAGAAGTAAATGCCTGTTTACAATGAGCTAAGCAATATCACAGATGAATTTTTAGGGATAACAGTAATGCTCTTCAAGGTAGCATAAAATAGACTAAATAAGTTTGTTTATATGAGTGGAATTACTCAAATCCACTAAAACAAGCCTGATTTTACACAGTGCAACTGAGAACAGGATTTAACCCATAAATTAATTTAATTTTATGGATGAGCATACACAACACACAGATAATAATGGAAAATGAAGAAGTCATATTTCCCATGGCAAACATAACTCCTCTTGATTGCAGAGATGTAGATTATATGAATGATTAAATGTAACAGTAGTAAAAAATACTACCTTTGCACTTGGAGGTCAAACTTTTAATCCTGTGGGAACTATAACTTTTAAATTTCTGATGCATGTATTTAAATTTTCAGACATGATGTTTTCATGTTGAATGTAATTTAGCTTTTGGAATCACACATACTGTTCCCATACTCAGTTAATCTCTCTGTAAAGTATGGTCTTGAAGTAAGAGTGTTTAATATGACAGCCCTGGTATACCTCTGATTAATTGAGCTTCTTTCTAGGAGTTACACACACCACTTAATAACTAAAAGTCTGACCTGTTTTGAGTTAGGACTTGATCATCACTACTGATTCTCCTCATGAGCAAATAAGCCTAATGACAGTGTTATGGATTCAGGAAAGGTTTCAGATGCAAACATGGTAGGCTGCACAGCTAAGACATACATATATCCTTTATTTAAGATGACAAAAAACTTAAACATATCTTTCAGTACTGTCTCATGCAAACAGAGTACATCACTAGCCTGGACACCAAGTTATTTAAAGCTATTATTTAGTACGGTAATAAGTAGCAATTTAAATACAAGGTAAAATCATTACATTGTCTTGTTTACTACTGATGTTAATGTCAAGCTGACGTGTAATGCTCCAAAAAAAAGGCAGCCTATGATTTGTTATCATTAAACTGTCAGTTCTGTCGTGTTAGGCATAGATTCATACTATATTTCTTTCAGCATATCCCTTTATTTTCTATCAGTCAAGCACTGAAGTGTTTTAATTGTGTCTCTGCTATTTTTCTATTAACTGTTTCGTGCATTTTTTCTCTGGCCTTTTAATTGCAGTTTAATAGTGGTCATTAACACATTAAGGGGTGTTAGAAGAACATTTGAAGTCCTCTTGACTTCTACCAAAGTTGACACTTCAATGCTGGAGTAATTTCAGCTATTCATTTATTTAATAGTGACCTATGCAAATGTGGAACCATGTCATTTTACAAATTGACTGTAATAATTAACTAGAAAGGCAGACTAAAATGAAACAGGTTATAATTAGAATAAAACTGCTACAGTATTACGTCAGCTAGAATAAAATAATCTCAAATGATTAAATTGGTTTCAATTATTAAGAATCAGTTTAATGTACCCACTGTTCTGATTTTTTACATTTCTCTTTTTTGTGTGCATTAGATGTCACCTCATACGATTTATGCATTTTATTCATCTTGGTAAAACAGGCATTACAAAAGTTTAATTAAGTAGTAAAAGACTTCATATTATTCTGTTGAATTCTAAATTAATTGCAGAAAGAAATGATAGTGCATAGTACATACCATTCCCACACATTTTGATTAGATGCATCTATTGTTAGCTAATATTTCTCTATCCCAGTGTATAGATAGAGGTACCGATGTAGAGGAGTGTGTAGGCATACACACAGAATTAATGGTTCTAACTCACACAGTATGTTTTTAACACACGTGAACAATATCATTTTTCAACTATACTACCTAGATCTTTATCTTCAGGGCACTCATGTCACTGTTCATAATAAATATAGAATTTTAAAATTACATTTTCCTTCAAAATTTCACCGTATTTAATCAGCTCTTTTTGCAGATTGTGCATACGCAGACAAACACTCAGATGCTTGTAGGTGCACACAAACCTACATAAGATCGACATATTTTTTAATTGGCAGCATATACAAAGCTACATGTTGCAGCTGACAAGAAAACATTATTTTGATCTCAATTTTCAACATAGCGGTTTTTTTTGACAAATTTGTTTTCTTTGGCTCTACTTGCCATTTGTTAACTCATATTTGAGCATGCTGCAAAATAATGCTACACATTATATGGGCACTAGGGTGGACAGCTTCTGATTTAAAGCCACTGTATTTAAGATTGAGTTTCTTCTTTCTGCATATACAGTTTAAAATAATTGTTAAATAAAATTAGAGCCCTTTTTACTTGAACAAATCTTACTGTACTTCTTGGTTGACTGGCCAAATACTTTCAAGAATTATACCTTACAGTTCTGAAGTGAGGCTACAATCCCTGGTGCTTAGGTTTGTAACTCTATATCAGGCTGTAGCATCATTGACAAAAGTTACTATTTTAAGATATATTTCACATTGTTCCACTGATGTGTTTGGTTCCAGCAGGGGCAGTTAAACCAGTAACTGAGTGTTTGCATGATGTATTCATTATGGCTTTGACAGGACTTTTATAGTCTTTTTTACACTGTGATAAACAGTACTATGGTGAACATGTGAGTGATCTCAGGAACATTACCTATTCAAGTGTCTCCATCAGTAAAGATATTCTTTTAAAAATATTCTTGAATGCAAAAAAAAAATGGTGATCTGAGATGTTATTATCAGCAGAAGAGTGGAATTTGGAAGAAAAGAATCTTACTGATAAGCTTGATGACAGTTTCGACATGGCAAGCTTAAGGGAACTGTACGCTGTTAGCAACATTCATGTCCCACAGGTTTGGTTATGAAATTGAATGTTCTCCATGGCAACTCAAAATCACTGGAAATCCTGAGGCTCCAGGCTCCATCTTCTCAGGAAATGGTTTTGGCAACCCATTAACCTTTGAACACAGGCCACCAGACAAGCTTTTTAAAATCTCAGAGCCTTTACCTTCCATATCTTTCATGAAGCAAGATGCTACTGTGGATGCAGTCAGTATTCCAGGTTGTGAAGGAGATATCTGACCTATCTGTCACACCCTTACCTTTCTTAGGGGTCCTATGAATTTGTTAAGATCACTTCAACACCTTCCAAATGGTATTAGACTTCTTTTTATTGTATTGCAATTAATGTTATGCAGTTAAAATAATTTATTTATTATTAATTATGTTTTCCAAATGTAGTTAATTTTTTTTGCATGGAACAAAGACAATCAGTAGACTGCACTTAACTATATTCATTCCACAAAATATAATTAATATAGCAGATTATGGTAGCTCAGTATAAATAACCCATTCCTGAATGTCTTACACCTGTTAAATATGGATAATTTACACAGTTACTTTATCTTAGAACAATTGGTTTACAAACCTTCATGATGTATTTGCTGGAAACTTACTTTTGAGTACTTCCTATCACATTTCAGCAAACACCAAACAGCCCAAAGATGGCATTTGTAAGAATTTGAAAAAGGCATCTCAACTTCTGAAAGAAATATGGAAAAAGAGATATTGGGATGTGCAAACTATACAGTAATGTACAATAAAATAGTCTAAAGAAGACTTGCTGCTCTTCGTATAAAAGATTGAGGAAGATATGGCTATTGTGGGACTGATGTGCAGCAGGAATGCCCAGTGGCTATAGCAGGAAGTTGAGAGGGAGAGTGACTGAGTAACATTGCTGGTAAGCCTTTGGCAAACCATAAGATTTCTTTTAGTCTCCAGTCAACAAAGTACCTGCAACCCAAAATTGAAAAAGCATGACATAATGTCAGTGTTTGGCATGTGGTCTAAACTTGTTTAAGATCTGGAAGTTCTCTCCTGGGGCTTAGTGTCAATGGAGAATGAAAGCAGCTACTCTGAGCCATAACAGCCAGCTCAGCTTTTAGGTAGCTATGGGACTACATAAGTTAATGATGGGATTTAGTTTAGATAACCTAGCCTTCTCTAAATTACTTCATTTTACTTCAATTCTGCTCTTACCAACATTCAGCTAAAGCATGGAGTAAAAGAAGTTACCTATCCTGTTCACTATTCATAAACTTTCCCAGTTCCTTATTTATCATTGCCATGGCAGCAGAAAGAACATAAAATTTATCACTCACGTTGGCCCAGAAAACATGTCTCAAAATGTCTGTAAGATGTTGGCTGAATAAAGCACATATATGTTGCAAGGAAAAAAAAGAATCAAAATAAACTTCAGTGGCCAGTTCTTTATTTTTCTTTCTCTACTTACTTTAAGGGTGAGAAGGTGAGAGAAAAATGTAGGTTATGAAATCCTCCATGCAGGGGAAGAGAAACTGTAGTCCTGAGTTTCAAGCTGAATGTGTTAAAAAAGGGTTCTTTCCCAGGCTTTCTTCTGGTAAACAGAAGAACAAAGTTTTGTAAATATAGGAATGTTTACATTCTTTCTTATAGGAGGGACCTTCTTCTGATGTCCCTCTGGGATGACCAAT
>VZUI01039242.1:0-10007 GCA_013401135.1 Cettia cetti
AAGGGGCTCCAGGAGAGCTGGAGAGGGACTGGGGACAAGGGATGGAGGGACAGGACACAGGGAATGGCTTCCCACTGGGAAAGGGGAGATTTAAATGGGATTTTGGGAAGGAATTCCTGGCTGGGAGGGTGGGGAGGGGCTGGGCTGGAATTCCCAGAGGAGCTGTGGCTGCCCCTGGATCCCTGGCAGTGCCCAAGGCCAGGCTGGAGCACCCTGGGACAGTGGGAGTGTCCCTGCCATGGCAAGGGTTGAAACTGGATCATCTTTTAGGTTCTTCTCCCCCAACCCTTTCCATGATTCTTCAGCATCTTCCCTCCTCCTTTTTCCTACACTAAGTGGCATCAGGAATGCTTCATAAATAAAAGATTCCCCAACTTTTGAGCTTGATGTATAAAGCCTGTAATAAATATTCATTCCCAAGGAAGCTGCCTCCCACAAGTATTAATTCCCCTTCTTTACGTGAAGAGCTGCCTCCTTTCCATGAAAAGCAAACAAAAAAAAAAAAGTGACAAAAATGACAGCACGGGATTGGATTACCTGGAGCACCCTGCGCCAGCTTGGCTTTTAATTCCAAGAAAAGGCAAGGAAAGTTGGGAAAGGGTTCCTTTGGATGGGAATCCTGGCCTCAGGCACAGCAAGCACAGCCTTGGCTGGCACAGCAGCAGCAGTTGGGTGTGATGGGTTCCCTGGGCCCAAACACAAACCAAAAAATTCTTTCTTCCAGTTTCTGCTACTTTTTTTTTTTTTTTTTTTTTTTTTTTTTTTTTTTTTTTTTTTTTTTTTTTTTTTTTTTTTTTTTTTCTCTATTCCAGGAGACATCAAGAGCTCGGGAGTTGTTTTCCTGCTGCTCCAGGAGAAGCCAGTGCTGGGGGTGTGACAAATCCAGGGATGCTCCATGCCCTGCTCTGCTGTCCCCGACCCCCCCTGCGGTGTCCTCACAGCTCCTGCTCTTTGATCACCATTCCAAATTCATCAGGGAGTGAACCAGCACCTGCTCCAGGCAAGAGGCTGAAGGTCTGCTGGGTGATAACCAGACCAAAATGAGCTGAAAAGTTCTGGTTCTTGATAACCAAACTGAACTGAGCTGAAATGTTCTGCTTATTGATAACCAGACTGAACTGAGCTGAAATGTTCTGGTTATTGATAACCAAACTGAACTGAGCTGAAATGTTCTGGTTATTGATAACCAAACTGAACTGAGCTGAAGTGTTCTGCTTATTGATAACCCGACTGAACTGAAATGTTTTGGTTATTGATAACCAAACTGAACTGAGCTGAAATGTTTTGGTTATTGATAACCAAACTGAACTGAGCTGAAGTGTTCTGGTTATTGATAACCAAATTGAACTGAGCTGAAATGTTCTGGTTATTGATAACCAAACTGAACTGAAATGTTTTGGTTATTGATAACCAAACTGAACTGAGCTGAAATGTTTTGGTTATTGATAGCCAAAGTGAAATGAGTTGAAATGTTCTGGTTATTGATAACCAGGCTGAAATGAGCTCAAGGTAAAACACAAGGAGATGAAAAAATCCCAGCTCATCAAGGTGTGTGGATGTGGCACTGAGGGACAGGTTTAGGGGTGAATTTTGGCAGTTTGATGGTTGGACTCATCCACCTCAAGGGGTTTTTTCCAGCCTAAAAAATTCCAGGATTCTAAGAAGTCAAGCTGAGGAGACTCAGCCTCATTCCTATGCTCTCTGCCTGCCCAAGGTCGTGACTATTCATCCCAAAAATGATGACACCACCGATCCACAAACTTTTCATCTTTGCTGCCAGCAGTCACAGCAAGGCTTCCAAGGCTTGGATTCCTTGTGCAGCCAGGCCTGTTGCTCTCCAGTGACCTTCAGAGCCTCGGGGAGCAGCTCTGGAGGAGGAGGAGGAAGACAGGACACGGAGATTTAGTGCTGAGCAGCCACTGCAGACGTGGGCAGGCAATTACAGCTCCTGCAAATGGCACTGAGAACATCGATGGAGCAGGGCACTGATCCAGAAAAGCACTTAAGCACGTGCTTAACTTTAAGAGCTCCTTCCTCCCAGGCCTGATCCTGCATCATTTTAGAGGGAGAGGAAAAATTCCAGCAAGGAAAAGCTCTTTGTGCTGCCCCGAGGAGCAGGAAGGAGCGTGAGGTGATTTAGAGTGAAGGAAATTGTCACAACACTCTCCCAGTTGTTTACAGTTCAGCCTGCAAATCCCTCATCCTGAGGAGGAGGAATCGATAGAAAACTCCTGCCCGTGGCAGCAGATCAAGGGACTACAGGAACCAGAGGAAAAACACACCTTTAATTGGCATTAAAGCACTTGAGCAGCTCCTAAACACCGCAGCTGTGCCACGTTAAAAACAACAAAAAACGCTCTGGGTCTGCACCCCTGCACTTCTGCTGGAGATGTCCAAGGGCTCCAAGGGAGTTCAGCTTCATAATTCACGTGGCAGATGCTGGTGTGAGTGCACCAAAGTCTCCCTGAAATGCCTGATTGATGGCTTCTGGGAATCCCAGCATTTGGAAGTGTAATTTCATGTAGCCAGGGGTTTATTTATGGGATGGGCACTAAAAGCAGAGACAGACAGAGCTGAAATAGCTCAGACTTGGGCAATGGGATCTGAAAGTGAAAGGGCAGCGAGGGGAAAGTGTTGAGCTCATATTTAGTGGGAACTCAACACCAACTGAGCCTCACAAACTCCAGCCTAAAAATTCTAATTCCGCCGTCTATTTATAAACTGTCCATATAAATATTCCCTATTTAAAGGTTTTCTCTGACTCAGAGTGATTTATCACATAGATCTCTGATTACCAATTGCTCATAATTATTTGTTGTCACCACTAATTGCAGCAGTGACAACGAGCAATGCGTTGCCTGAGTCGTGATCCTGCAGCCGAAACGGGGAACAGCAGCAAGTCTGGAATTAATAATAGAAAATAATAAAAATGTTCTGTACTGTGAACTCCTTGGGGCAGGTTCACCTCATGCTAACACTCAGTATTAATTCATCAAGCAGAATTCTGGAATTTTGGATTTTGGCTCAGGACTAGGCCTTAGAAGGCAAGGATTTGGTCGTGACAGAGCAGGACTGAATTTACTCCTCACAAAGTCCCTAAAAATGCTGCTTCCTCCTCTTCATCCTTCCCCCATTCCAGTTTCTTGGATAACAGAGGCTTCCAGGAGGGGATTAATTTTTTTTGGAAGAATATCCAGTTTTGGGGATGCTCTACTTCGTGCACCAGGTGTTGTTCCCCTGGTGTGACATGTGTGACATGCTGGCACCATCTCTACCACACCAAAACCACAAGAGAAGTTTTGAGTGCAGATAGATGAAATAAAAGCCTAATTGAGTTTTTTGGGGGTGTTTCCTCTGGGGATAAACAACTTTGCAAAGCCCCTATGAAATTATTGCTAAACCAGTGCCGAGACTCCTTGTCCTGCCATCCCTCCCCAATCCCAACTCTTCCAAACTGCTTCACTGAGCTGAGAGCCAGGAGAGCTGAACAGGGAAATATTGTCAGCCCACACATCTGTAACACCAAAACAGAGTTTAAAAAGCCCTCCTCAGGCTCTGCTTTGGCAGGGGATCACTGGAGGAGAGGCAGGGGGAGGCTGAGGACTCAAATCCCCTCCCTGGAGCTCCCAGAGGAGCAGCACATCCACCTGGGGCCACTGGCTGTGACAATCTGGTGCCACCAGCCCAACCCAAACTGCTCCCAGGCTCTTCATCAGCATCCCAATGCCCCAGCACCAGGGAGCTGCATCCACGTCCTTGTCAAACCTTTGGGATATAAAATATGGACACACACGGAGCCTTTATTTTCTCCTTGGAGAATTTATGTTCCGTTACATTCCATTATGGGTTGGTTTTTTTTTTTTCAGCTGTACATTTAAATGATGTTGAATCAGTGATCATTAAACCAAGCCACTTTTTATTCAGCAAGGTTGTGATCTTTGATTCCCCCAAAGCCTCTCACTGCCAGCCAAAGCCTTTTATAATGCTGGTAAATTATTACTTTCCTGCCCTGAGTTTTAATTAAATATTTGGAGTCAGCAGGTGTCAAATCACAGCTCCCATATCAGCTACAATTTCTACATGACACTGCACCTTTCAAAAGTCAGGAGCCAAACATCCTAATAATAAAACAAACTCGTTATTCTGCCCAATTCCAATTGAAGAAATGATTTTTTATTTCATTTTCTGTCCAGAAGGGCTCAACTACTGGAACATATGAACTCTTGATGCTGCTGTGCTGCACTTCTGATTTGCTGGTGATATTCTGAAACAAACACCTCTCAATTTGGAAATTTCCTGCAAAACACTTTCCTTCAGCCATCCATTAATCAAAGGAACTTGTAGCAGCTTTCTTTTTTTAGCAGTTTTACATTTTACACATCCCCAGGGGTTTCAGGCAAAGAATCTGTGCCTGGAATCACACACACACAAATGGCATTTCTCCTTCCAACCCTTTAGAAAACCATATGCTGTTCCCAGGCTGCTGCAGTGGAGGGAGGGAAGGCAGCAGGAGCCACTTCCAAATATTAAAATGAAAGTGTAAAAGCCAATTTTCAGCAGGGAGAGCAAAGAGGAGTCTGTTATTGCCACATGGCTGGGTTCTTTAGGCTGTCTGTGCTGCACAAAGTGGAAAACAATTCCACCTTTAGAAGCTGGATAATGGACTAACTCTAATTTGCTAATTAAACTCATCAAGTTGCCCTACACGCCAAGTTAGGCAAAAGTGTGACAAACACCAAGGCTGTCCTTGTCCTTTCTCTGCTCTGCTGCACAAGCAGAGAGGCTCAGCTCATCTCCAAGCTCCTCTCCCTTTCTGCAGAGGGTTTTTATCAGGGAGTCTCCCACTGGAAAACCACATTCAGCAAACTCTGGGTGATCAGGGGTGGATTTGGGGTTGGACTGGGGCAAATTGGTGCCGTAAATATTTGTTAATCACTGAATTTTCACCAAGCACAGCTGCAAAGTGGAGCTGGTGTGTGCAGGGTCCCTCAGCTGCTGGGGATCCCTCAGTGCAGTTGTCTTTGTGCATTATTAGGGATGAGATGGGTGTGAATTCCACTTGCCTGTGACTAATAATGCTGGCAATTAAATCCCTTAAATTTTATTACAGCCCTTAATTTTTATTATATAAAAATAATTATGTCTCTTCAGGACAAAAAAAAAAAAAACCCAAAGTGCCTTCATGACACACAGAGGGACATGGTAAAACTTCAGGTTTCTGTTTATTATGGTGGGCACGCTGTGTTTTATACATTTTTCAACAAAGTTTATCCTTATCCATTGCTTACAATAAATCAACACATTGTTTATAGGTTAAGAGCAGTTTCTACTGCTGTTTTCAGCTAGCATCCACAAGACTTTTTTTTAAAAAATACTTTTTCTAAAAATACTTTTTCTAGCTGTAGGTTTCTTCTGTTTATCTTTTCCTTCTTGGTTTTCATGTCAATGGCCTTGGTAAAAATTCATAAAAAATTCCTTTCAGGGGTGCACAGGGGTCTCATCAATTAACCCTTTGGGTAAAAATTCGTAAAAAATTCCTTTCAGGGGTACACAGGGGTCTCATCAATTAACCCTTTGTGGCTCACAGAGCAGCTGTCAGCTCCTTCCACAGAATCCTCTTAAAGCCTGTAAGGAAATCTCTCCTCCTGTGCCATGGAGGAGTCAGAAAAGGGTGAACTCAGCAACTTCCAACATCCTTTAACTGGAGAAATTCCAAAACAGGGGCACTTGGACTAATTTTAGTTTCACATCTAGTTTAACATCTTTAAGTTCAGGCTCTGTTTTCCCTTCAGCCCCTGACTTTCACAGGGAATTTCAAAGTGTCCATCTGGGACTCAGCAACTTCCAACATCCTTTAACTGGAGAAATTCCAAAACAGGGGCACTTAGACTAATTTTAGTTTCACATCTAGTTTAACACCTAGTTTAACATCTTTAGGTTCAGGCTCTGTTCTCCCTTCAGCCCCTGACTTTCACAGGGAATTTCAAAGTGTCCATCATAAATCAGCTCTTTGCCAGAGCTCTGATGTATCCCGGGTTATAAAGGGCAGGAAAAGGGAGCAGGGAGGGATTCCTGCCCTCTCTCAGGTGCCTGAGGGAAGCAGAGACAATTTCTGAGGATGAAGAGACCCAGAGGTGCCTCCAATTCTTAGCAGGGAAGATGGGGCTCCTGAAATCCCCGTTTGGAATTAGGAATTCACAGCACAGAGTGAGAAACACAGAGCAAAGAGCCAAGGAACTGAAAAAGAGAATGTTACAATCAGTCACAGCAAATGGATCTTCTTTGCTGGGAAAGACCTGAGAAAGGGCAAAAGCAGATTAAATTTAAAAAAAAAAGAAGAAATTGAGAAAGAAAGAAAAAAAAAAAAGAAAAGTTCTCTAAGGTTTTTACACCCAAGGGAAGGTTTCAAATCCAATGCAGTTATTTGCTGAAATGAAATTAAAGACAGGCTTTAATGAAGTTGGACAGGAGCTCATTTCCCACTCCCGGCCTCCTGTGCAAAACTCAGGTTGCACTGAACAAGACTCTGGGTTGGGAGGAAATATTTACAACCCTCCCTGGGTGGAAAACAGCATTAGCAAGACAAAAATCGCCTGGGCTGGAGATACAAAGAGTAAACAGAGGGTGGGGAGCCTTGATCTGTTTTTCTCTCAGCTGAGCTGTTGTGTTTTGGGTTTATATTTGATCCTGGAAATTCAACTTCTCCCCAAGTTCCAACAGGTAAATTTTGGCTTTTCTAAGAGTTCCTTCCGAGGACAAAATCCACTTTTTGTGGTGTCTTAGTTTGGACACCTCATCCTTCTTCCTGAAAGAATTCAAGGTAAAATCATCAATGAGCACCAGAACTGAGCCCTGTCAGGTGTCAGAGCTACAGTGCAGCTTTTTCCATATTTTTCCCTATTTTCTCCTCCAATTCCTGCATGCCTGAAGGCTTTCCCTTGGCTCTCACCCCCACTCAGAGAAAGCAGAGCATTGTAGCAGCCAGGAGGTAAATCAAGATATGACAAAGCCCTTCTTCAAAAGACATGAATGCACTTCAACTAACTCGTGGATTTTGCTGCACTAATTGTTCCCATTATGTTAATATCATAATTGCTGCCATTTTCTTACATAATCTTGCTCCTCCTCACAGAAAAGGAGTGGAAGGAAGCTTGAGCATAACCTAAGAAGTTCTCCAGGCAGAGAAAAGGGGGCACAGTTAATTTGGGAGCAGCTTTTGCCAGAGTCGGAGCAACTCAAGTCATTAATTCTTTGTGAGGCTCAGGAAGCCAAGCTTTTAAACTAAAATTAATTCATTCTTCCCCCAAAAAACGGCCTGTCAAGGATAGACATTCTGAACAGACTTTACAATGAATTTTTCTGCAATGGAATTGCTAATGGATTAATAATTGGGGAGATTGGTGGTTATTAATAGGATTGGTAACAGCACAAGGTTTGGGAAGGAAGTCTGGTTAATGATCACTGAGGTAGAGACAAAAAAAATTAAATAAAAAAGGTGATGTGCACATCCTGCTAGGAGCTCTCCTCTCCTCTCCTCTCCTCTCGCTCTTCAGGACCTGGAAACGTTGTGAACTAATATTAAAGAAAATAAATAATCCCCCTCATTTCAGAGTGTGCTGGAGAAGCCTGGACACAGGGACACAAATTTTACACAAACACAGAGGTGATTTCAGCAGCCTTTAACTGTCCCTTCTCTGTGTTCTTGCCCTGCTTTAATGCACCAGTGCTGTGCCACCCTGGAATTGTAGCAAATATTAAAATTCTTGCCATGGTCACACCTGAGAGACATTTCCCAGTGGCATTTCTGCTCAGATCTCAGTTTGCTGCTCTGGTTGAAAGATCCATTCCCAGTGGGCCCCTGTGTCTTACAGACCCCTGGAGCAGCAGCTTTTGATAGATTTTCCCCCTCAAAAATTCCACAGGAGTGTAAACAGGAAAACAAAACAAAACAAAACAAATAAGCAAACTAAAAACAAGCAAAGAGGACAGAGAGGAACTCTGCTTGAGAAGGATTAAATGGGACCTGAATTCCTGAGGGGACATCTGTGCTGAGGGAGCAGCAGGTGACAGCTCAATGACTGCAGCAGGAATGTTCCTCACACAGATGCCTCCAAGATGTTTCTCTGAGGTCAGCTGGAAGTTTTTGATAATTCCATGAGGTCTCTGCCAGCCCAGGAGTTCAGCTCAGGCAGGGCAGTCACAGGGAGGGGAAATGAACCCTCTAAAGTAAAGCAGGGCCCATCTGACTAGAGGGAAATGTTCCTCCTGGCATCATCCTCCTGCCTCTGCTGCTAATAAACCATAATTCCAAACGACTTGTAAGCTGTGTAAATAATGAGTGACCTCCCATTAAGGACTGCTAAATGAATGAGCTCCGCTGCAGTTCCCACTGCAGGACCATTGATGGAGGGTGTCTGATTGTGGTCTATTCTGAGGGTGATTTACACCATCCTGGCACTCTAAAGGGGAATTAAGTGAACATAAATGTGATCTATGCCCACTTTAAGAATCCCTTCCTGCCTGGGTGTTGAATAAAAGGAGCTTACTGTAAATAAGGCTGAGAAAAATGACATTCAGTTGCTGTTTTGGCAAGAGAATGAAGCTCAGTAATCCTCAGGGGGTGCGGGCTGGAGCAGAGGCATTTCAGCTCATGGCCTGAGAAAGGGACAAAATCCTCACAAGGAATTATAAAGGGACAATAAATCCAACTCTCTTTAGCCAGGTGACTGAAAAGCAGCTCCTGATGCCTCTCCTGTTGAGGAAAATGAAAGCTGGGAAGTGGGAACACAACTCCAGGAAGGATTCTGGTAGCACTGAGCTGAATTTCATGGCCAGAAAGTCAAATCTGTGCAACGGCAACAACGAAGCTCCCCACGGGAAAAGTTAAGAAATAAAAGAAACCAAAAAATCCCCCACAGTGAAAATTAAGAAAATGCCAGATTCCTGAGTGATAAAACAAAAAGCAGAATGCAGCATTTTCCAGGATGGTTTTAAACCAATAAATACCCAGCAGAGCCCAAGCTCTGGTTGTCAGACACTCCCAGTAAGAGCCAGGCACAAACTGGGGCTGCCTGGAAGGAGGGATGGAGCTGGGCCATCCCAGAACTCCCAGCCCCAGCTTCTTCCTGCCGAGGCAACTTTCCTGATTCCCAGCTGCACCACAAATTCATCTCCAAGATGCAAAAGAGAGCAGAAGAGAGCGGGTCACACATTTAGCAGATGACAGTAATTCCCTGCAGATGACAAAAAGCAGCTTGTCTATCAGCAGCCTCCTTTTGTGCTTGACTTGGAGGCACATTATCTCTGCAGAAAGTGAAACGTGGGTAATGAAAGAGGGGAAAACAGAGCCTGTAAACAGCACAAAGCAAAGCTCCCAGGCTGCCAAACTTCACTGGAGTGGAATGAGCTGAGTGGCCGTGCTGTGCCCTGGGCTCCCTGCTCTGCCAGGGCAGGAGCTCCCAGCCCGGGAGAGGCACGGGGAGCTCGCACTGCCAGAGCTGCACTTGTCCTAAAATGCTCTTAAAATCTTCTTCTCCCATTCCCTCCCACACAGATCCCAGCTGCAGATCCAGGAGTTTGACAGCACTCCCTGCTGAGGGCTGTGCTGGGTGCCTCACGTTCTCCCTGCGTGCCCTGGCTCCTCTCCACACAGGGAATTTGTCCTGAGATCATCAGGATCTGTGTGCAGGCAGAACCCTCTGGTTTGGAGAAAGCACAGGACGAGGTGTGCTGTCTGCAAAGGTGTGGGGAATGGATTTGGAGAGTACAAGAAAGGCAGTGAGGGGCCTGACGAGAGATTTCCAGAGACAGGGATGCTCTTTAGGACATGTGGTTTATTGGTGGTGAGGACAGGCAGCCTGACCAGCACCGGCTGGAGCGTGGTCTCAAAGAGAGCGTGACCCAAAGAGGCCGAGCTTCCTGTTACATTACATTTTATCTCTTTCTGTGTTGAATATTCTGGTTAACACCAACCAACCAGTACAAGATACAAAACCTACAAAATCTAC
>VZUI01039245.1:0-29079 GCA_013401135.1 Cettia cetti
GGGGGGGGGGGGGGGTTCGATCATGGTTCTGTTTATACAACACTAAACCTGCTGGCAACAAACTGAGTTCACCAGTCTCAAAGGGGAAAGAATAACCCCATGCACCAGCACAGGCTGGGGGCCAACCTGCTGGAAAACAGCTCTGCAGAGAAAGACCAGGGAGTCCTGGTGGACAACAAGTGTCCCTGAGCCAGCAGTGTGTCCTTGTGACCAAGAAGGCCAATGGTATTCTGACATACATTTCCAGCAGGTCAACCAACGTGATCCTACTCCTCTAGATTAGCTCAGTTGATTAGAGCAGGATGCTAATAACACCAAGGTTGTGGATTCAATCCCCTTAGAGGACATTCACTTAAGAGCTGGACTTGATGATCCTTTTAAGACCCTTTCAACTCAGAATATTCTGTGATCTCCAACAACTCAGCTTAATGGGGCCAGGTCTGGGTGCTGTGTCCAGTCCTGGGATCATCAGTATAGGAGAGACATGGAGCTCCTGAAGCAGGTCCAGCAGAAGGCAACAAAGATAATTAAGGGACTTTAAGTATCTCTCTTACTGGGACAGCTTGAAAGGCTAGGGCTTGTTCAGCCTCGAGACGAGATGACTGAGATGGAACTTCATCAACCCATACAAGTACCTGAAGGGAGGGTGTCAAGAGATGGAATCGGGCTCTGCTTTGATCCTGCCAAGCAATAGGACAAGAGGCAACAGGCAGAAACTGATGGGCAGTAAGTTCCACCTGAACATAAAGAGGAACTTGACTGTGCAGTGACCATGCACTGGAACAGATTGCTCAGAAAGATTGTGGAGTCTCCCTCAATGGCAATGTTCTAGAATTTTCTGGATACAATCCTCTGTGTTTAGAACAATCCTACTTAAGCAGGGAGGTTGGACCAGGTGACCCACAGTGGTCCCTTTCAACCTGAACTATTCTGATTCTGTGATACGTAAAACGCCTTAATTCACAAATCCACATTCAATGAACATCTCTCTTCCTTGATGCCCTGGGCTGCCTTGGTTACCTTTCCAGTGAGGAAACCAAAGTTTTGCAGCATCCACAGGGATCCAGGCCAGTTTCCCCTCAGGCTTCACGAAAGCCTGATCTTTTCTGGCAGGCTCTTGTGAAGCATCTCCTCTGACTAGTATAGCCCACATTTATGGGTTTTTTTCTACAATAAATTAATAAAATTGAAAAACCATCTCAATAGATCAACCTGCAGTCCTGGGGCACCTCGAGAAGAACTTCAGCACAAAGTTTTAATCACCGATTTCCTTCATTTAAATTCAGTATATGTGGACTAGGCATAGCTATTAGGTGTCCAAACTTGGCCTTTAATCAGTCAAGTGATCCTGTTCTCCATCTTTATAGTGGCCTTCCAGACAAAAGCTAAAAACAGTCCATTAGTAAGTATGGATTGTTTAGGTTCTGTGATAATGGGGGTTGTATAATAAAGCTAAGATAAGAAGAGGCTAAGACATATAGCAGTAATGAAATTGCCTACCTCATTCACAAACAGAAAAACCTCTCAGTTAAGTTTATCATTTAAACCAATACATTTTGTGGTACAACTCATCCCCCTTCCATTCCAGGTGTTCACAGTCTTATACTCGTATGAAATTACATCTATCAGTATAATTTACTCTACTTCTGTCCATGAAGCATGAATAAAGGGGAATCTTAAACAATGAAACCAAGAATCAGACCAAAAACCTTATGCAAATCTGCCCATAACCAACCTTAGAGCAGAAGGAAAAGAATCTGCCACTTTCTCCAGCTAATCTTAATATGTGAAGCAGGAATTCACCTGCTTTCTTCTTAGCTGAACAATAAAAGAAAATAAAGTGTCCCTGAAGAAAAAGTTTTCTATATTCAAGCTGGTTTATATCACAGTAGGAATTTTAAATATGAAACAATGCATTGGCATATTACATCATAAAAGGAACCAGAAAATAAGGAAGAAATATTCATCTGGCATCTATAGAAACAGAGGATCACATAACAGATGGAAAGGATAATCGGCTGCAAACACTGAATAACCTTGTCTGTCACCAGCATCAGAGGTAAAACCTGCCATAATTAGAGGGTTCTGGACAGCAAAAAAAAATGAATGCACTAGGAAATAGAATATTATTGGTAGCAATAATTTCAATACAAGGACAACATCTGATTTTGCAGATTTTCTCAGAAGCATTATTCCATTCTTTTTCTTAGAGATTAAACAGTCCAGAGAATCACTTCACTAATTACTCCTGCTTTCAGAGAAAAAAAAACCAGTAAATACTCTCTTGGCTTCCAGCAATAGAGCACTGATTTCTTACATGCATGGGTGTGCCCAGTTTATTCAGTATCCATGTATGGATTGAAACTTTGGAGATCTTTATTTTATAAAGCAGTAAGATATCATTAAGAATGTTAATTAATGTCTCGCTTTAAAACACTTTCATAACTTCTAAAGTTATGACAACATTTTCAGAAAGTGCATGGAAAACTGGGAAGTGCAGGAAATCTCTGGGAACCCTTATCACTGTTTATAACAAAAGATTGGAATGGCTCGATAATAGGACACAGGATGTGTTATCCACTAGTGCTTTTTCAAAACCCAGATAGGTTTCATATGACAATCATTTTACTGAGTTTTGAACTGAATGTTTTCCCATCTCTTCTCTCTCTCAAAAAATCAACTGAACACATAAGAACTTCAGAATAATTTGCTTAAAATAAAAGAACATCACTGCTGAAATTGCTATGACAGACTTGAAATATAATCCTCTAAACCAGCTTAATTTTCAGCAAACCTTGTACAGATGCTACATAGATGACATTACTTACACCATCATAAAAATGATAAAAGACTCACAATGGAGGCATTCAAAGTAACAATAACAAGAGATCACCTTCACTAAAGACTAGGAGAGACTTTTCATTTTTAGACAGTTATTTACGTGCAAGGGAATGAACTAAGAACTAAACAAAAATTAAATAGTTACAAATACCACACTAAAAACTGCCAGAAATTCAAGCCATTTTCCTGTAGCTTCCCCAACATGAGATGCTTCTCTTTTTGATTAGCTTGTCCCTCTGATACAATAGGACTGCACTTATTCCAAGTGCTAAGGACTGGGAGGCCAATTGCAAATTACCAGACCTTGCAAATTAGCAAGTAAGCAAACAAACCCTATTAAAAAGCTCAGCCAAGGGTATCACAGCACATCATTTACTTTGTTCATTTGTTTTTCCAAAGTGCAATTTAGTCTCCTAACATTCCACATCATACCAGTGAGAGTAATGGCCAGAAAAAGCATAAAAGTCCCCACCATCATGTCTGTTTATTAGGTTTTTCGATCCTGTCCTCTCAGCCTGTTTGAAGAGCTAAGACTTTGCTTTTAGACACAATTCAGAAGAACAAAAGTCACTTTGGCACCACTACTGTGTGCTGGAATTTGGATGTGTTACAGCTGCACTGACGGTCTCCAGATGATTAAGGTGCCTTCCAGTCCACAAGAAGGTATCCAAGTGCCCTGTTCAACCAACAACAATCACTCTGTGTCACAAACAATTAATTATTTATAAAGCAGAAGTAACCACAAAGAGTTTAGACTGAACTATATCAGTATAACATATCTGTTGCTTAATTCTGATGGTAACTAATAAAAAGCTCATTGCAGACAGTCTGTGGCAGAATAGACAGGGTAGAGTCACAGTACTAATGGTTTAGTTGCACCTCTCCTGTTGGCAGCATAAACATAAAGGTAACTAGAAACACTCATCTGCATGTAATCATTAAAACTGCAGAGAGCTGGGGCAATGCCACAAGGAGGGTTGTGAGAACTATCAAGTTTGAAGTTTTGCAAGGCTGGAGACATTTTCACAGTATGGATATTGCATCAATGATTTAATCTATACATTTAATTCAGGTATTTTTGTTCTTATTTTTCCTGCTAGTTGTCTGCTGATTTTTTAATAGTAAGAAGCTCTGACATCAGGTACAATTTCCAGGTTGATGTGTGTCAGCAAAAAGGCCTTGTACTGCTCAGCTCTGACTGCAGACGTGTATGTACCCACAGTGGGCTCAAGTTTTAGCTGCATTAAGGCACAGCCATACTACCTTAAACTAAACAGGACCTATCTCAGATACAGCAGGAGATCCCCATCCCTCATGACAGTTCATTTTCTGCAACTCCAACTACACATGAAAATTTGACTTTTTTTGCATTTCTTGAACCTCTAAACCTGCAAGCTTCTAGGCTTTGTTATTCCTCAGAAGCCCACCTTTCCACAGATGAACCATGTTTTCTTCTTAAATGCACTCAGGAACTCTACCTGCACTTTAGTAAAGAAACAATATTGAGCTAGACTTCCCACCTTGCCACAGCCCTCTGAATTGTGTTGTGTTTTCATGTAGCTGTAAGGGGAAACTATAGCCTCTGGGAACTATGATAATACAAACTGATATAACTGATATCACATCTATTTACTGCTCACATCATTTAAAATATATAAATAAGATTTTAAGTAAATCCAAAGAGGGATTCCACTTCATAAGGGGGAAATTAATTTATAACCAGCAGCTTATGAACTTTGTGATCAGTAATAAGCAATAAGGCAGACATGCATTCCTGAAGAAAGTCTTAAAATTAACACTGTTTGTTATTCCAGTTTAATTGGGTCAGATCCTTGGCTGGCATAAGGTAATACCTAAATTAGCTGTAATTACCTAAATTAGTCTATGGAAATGGGCATAGCTTTAGCTATTCCAGTGCCATAAGGGCTCCGTTTAATGGGTTAAATCAGTTCCTTTTTATGACACCTGCCTGAGGAAGATATATATTAATTCCTCCATTAAGCCCAAATTTTATCCTAGAGTCTGATTTGCATGTAAGGGGGTACTGAAGTCTGGTAAAACAAAAGCCTTATGCCACCTCTCCAGTTTGCAGAGTGTATTGCTGGCAGCATTGAGCGCTCATATCACAGAAGGCAAAAGAAGCAGCAAGGAATCCCGACTTAATCCTCTCTTTTCTCTCATAATGCTCCCTGTGTTATTCACACACCTTCTGCCAGTCAGTCCTGAACAAAGGTGGCAGTCTGTCCCCAAAGAGCCTGGACAGAGCCGTGAGTTCCTTGCAGCCCACGAGGTGCCTGGCAGCTGTGGCTGCTCTGCAGTTGCCCAGACCCCTTCTGAGGGGCTGCCTGTGACAGACACTCCTGTTCAGCCGCTGCTGCAAAGATCCCAGGCTTGGGATCACCCCTGGGTCTGCTTTGAGAGCTGGCCATCAATACCACCTTGGAAGAAGCTCTGCTGCAAGGGGATGACATCCAGCATGAACTGCAGCTTCAAGCACCTCAGCACCACAGCCAAGGCAGGACAAGTGGGGTGCAGGGAGCTCAGTTTTGTTCAGCTCATACAGTAAATTGAGTCGGGTTTAAGCAGTGGGGTGGTTATTTTTGGAGCACATGCCAGGATGATAGTGCAAGTCCTGTCTCTATGCTAAAGCCTGACCTATGAGTCTATCTCTGTAGCAGTATATTCATTCAACATGATAACAATACTGAAGTCAACCAGGGAAAGTTTTTAAAATATATATTGGATTCCTGATATCCTTGAGGAAATTATTTTGACCTTATATTGCTGAAAGTTCTCCTGCAGTCATACTGACAGAGCTCCTTTGTGGCATATAAGTTTATTAGAAAAAATGCCTGTTGCAGATTTTCTGATCAGAACCTAGTAATGCAAGTCAGAGGCTCTGTTCAGCTGATTCAGTGATAGCTCTCTTCAGCAGGGAGAAATTACTTTTGTGTAAGAAGCAATACCCAGCTTGTTTCAAACCTCAGCCTCTGGCAAATCTGTCATAGCAGGAGACATTCCCTGTTTCTTTGACAGATTGGCCTGCGGCTGAAAGTTAATCTAACATGTCAGAAAAAGTATACAGTAGGTAAAGAAAAAAGCCAAAGCTAACCCTCTCAGCATTTTACATCAGGGCATTTTTGGAACAAACATTCATTTATAGACAGTAAAATATTGCTTCAAGTCTTCAAATTAAAAGAAAATGAAGGCCTAAAAATATGCTAGCAATAAAATTTAAGCTTACAGAATTAATGGAAGAGAATCCATGACCTACACCAGGGATAAAAAAAAAAAAATACTACCACTACCTGATGGTTTTTGCTATTAGAGATCAATTTTCTTTCTCCTTATCACTTTGAATGCCAAATTAATAACTAGTTTCAATTATCATGATGCATAAAACCATGAATTTTGGCTACTACAACAATTTAAAATCCCACTTGCCAATACTATCAATGTGTAAATTTGTTCTTGTCACTGTTTTATATATCCTTACAGTCAGCAGCCGAAGTTTGCTTCAGTTTCACTATTCTTTCTTGCTGATAAGGTCCCTGAAGTTGCATAAAATAGCGTTCTCAGAAATGAGAAAACATGTAAACACACTGAAGCTTTTGCTTTAAACTCTACCCCAGATCTTAAGCAAAGTTAATAGGATTGCTGCTGGCTAGCACTAATCTTAGAAAGCCAAAGTAAGCCAGAACTACATTCTCTGTGGGAAATGTAGTTTTATCAGAAGTCTAAATATTTTGCAAGAATAGTTCAATGACTTAACTCCTTTGATGAGCACTGAAGCAATAAATTTTTATAGGTTTTTTCCCAGTGATATGATTTTCAGTTGTACCAAACTGTTAAGATTATATTTATGATTTTACATTCCTAACATGAAAATACTGAACATCTCAAAAATTACTTTCCATTCAGTGAAAAACCTTACAGATGGGGGGGGGGGAGAGAGTTAGAGGGAAGAGGGGTCTGACACCAAATGAAAACACATTTAGCAGTGTGAGATTTTCCCAGGGGTTTGAAATTCCAGGCAGCCACATCCAAACCATTAAAACAGGATGAAATTCTGCTGCTTATTGCTATTCTAAACATGTAAGGAAAACTTTATTAAAACTTCCTATGTTGCCAATTTTCTTAGGCAGAGTAATGCTCCTGGTTCATCTGTAAAGTGCTTATATTAATTGGTGAACAGTGTGAGAACCAAAGTGTGATACAGTTTAGTCTCTGTAGCACTTTTACAAGCCGAAAAGAACGAAGCAACTCACCAACCAGTCTAAGTTAAGGTTCTGAATGCCCTTTGTCAGTGTCACCTGAAGCATCATTTTCCACTTTTTACGTCTTTAACGCCCTATTCCAATACAATGACAGGGGTTTTTTTTTTTCCTAATCCAATAATGCCAAAATAAGGGCAATTGTTAAAGCAAAGGCTGTTTTGCAGCAGACGTCATTTGCCACTGCTGGGTTATTTTCCACGTCCCCGCGCTGCGCGGTGGGAGGCGCAGTGCGGGGTGAGCCCACGCCTCCAGCCCTGCTCAGCCCAGGGGCCGCTCCGCGCTCGGCACAAATCCCCGCGCTGCAACAGGAGCGGCAGGCCCGAGCTGGACCTGCAAGGAGGAGCAGAGCCAAGCCGAGAGAGGAAGCAGCCACGAGTGCAAACGGCAGCAGGGGGTACGGGGAGCCTCGAGAGAGGAAGGCGCCATCCCAAGCCCCTTTACTGCTTTGTCCACCCTTGCACCTCCTGGCTTGGTGGCGCTCCGGTGCCTACCGATCTCCTGCCCCACCAGCTGGCCCTGCTCCTTAGCCCTAGGTTAAAGAAAAACTGGAAAATTAAGGAAGTGATTGAGAAGCTCAGTAAGATTCCCCCCCCCTCCCCCCAGAAACAGGGAATCAGAAGTGTGCTACAACATTCTCCTGCAGGGCACCTTCTCTCCCAGCCAGTCCTATTGGCCACAGCAACTTTGGTCCTGCCACCATCTCCTAGGGTTCTGCAACAGCGGATCGATTAGGCACACACCGCTATGTTTACAAGACCTAAATAAGGAAAACAGAGCAAGGAGAAAGGAAGTGAAAAATGTTTGAGAACCAGTCTTAATCATTTTTACAATTGCTAAAAAATCCTGAATTAAATGACTTACAGATTCTGTTTCAGTACATCTTTTGTATCTGAAAGGATCACTTAATAAATGGTTGAAAACAAAGTACTTAGCATTGTTCTTTTTAAAATGTATGTTTTGAAAAATTGACCAGGGTCATGTTAATCTAATGGAAGTTTTCCAGCCTGATAGCTTCATAATGGGCATCTTGGCCTTACAAGAGTACTTATTTTAATCCCTCAAAGAATATAAATGTGCAATTGCATGTGAACTACCAGCCTTGCCAAGGAGGAAGTTCCACATCATGTTGTCCTGCTAGCAAGCTGATTCTCCTAACAAATGTACCAATCTTCATCCTTACCATTATGACTTTTCAAGGGGGTATTTGTAACAGCAGGCATAAACATCTGCTTTTGTGTGTATTTTGTTCCCCCACAATTTTGGGAGTAGCTACAACAAAGAAAAACATGAGATTTCTTTTTCAGACAAAAAAAAAAAAAAAAAAAAAAAACAAGTATTAAGAGTTACCCATCTATGCAGTTGGCATAAAAGTCATGTTATGAGTTCCATTTCCATACAATGTGAAACTACTTTCACAATCAAAGTCCAAGCTTTAAGAGAGAAAACTTCAGACTTTAATAGTGTGGAACATCAAGTTCAGTTCCTCTTTGAGGTGAGTTCTCCTGTGGTACATTTGTAGCACTGCTCTAACAGATGATTTGAATGAGCCTGTATCAACACAGGGAATTCTCAAACTTCATTTCATACAATTGTTTAAAATAATCCCTGAATACTTCATGTTCTGAGCATGACAGCCACAAAAATTGACAGTCATCATGCATCAGAATCATATTGTCAGCTAATCACCACTGCCAAATTTCAGCATCGCACCAATGAAAATACAGGTGCTCATAGGGAGAGGACCAGACACATCACACCAGGCTGAAGCCTTTGCTGCTCTGCACATGTATCCTCACTGCAGTGTACTTCAGTCATCTAGGTGGAAACACTGCAGGGACAGGCATGAAAGGTGTGTGAGCTACAGAGTTTTGGTTTCATGAAAGCTGCTGAGCTTTCAGCTCCAGCTTTCTGCCAAGTCTGCATGGAAATTTATGCAACAACATCCCATAAAATTATTACAACTCAATCTATATGTCTGGTTTTCACTTTGGTTATATGCTGTACATGCATAAAAAAAGCTTTAAAATGAAAAGCTGTTTTCAATTTAGAAGCAGAAAAACTTAAAAATAGAGAAAAAAGAAAAAAAAAAAAACTTTCTATCTAAAATGAGAGTGACCTCACCAGAAGTTCTCATTTTTGTTGAAACCAGTGTCCCTAATTTGGCAAGAGATTCTGGTTCACATGAAGTACTTCCTCCCAAAAAACATGTTTCTATCAGAGTTGAGACTAGCACTGGCAAGCCTGCTGCTCCCCAGATAGAAGGGCCGATGCACTATGCTCATGAACACTGAGGCTGTTGGTTACTGAAGCGATTGCTTGAGCTACATAAACCCAAATGATCAAAATGAAATTGAAACAAGACTCATCATCTAAAAGTTCAGTCCAGATATGATTGTTGGCTGTGCAGCCCTCCTACCACCCAGGAAGCTTCCAACCACTGCATCAGAGGGATAGAAAAGTTGTTAGCCAGGGAGATACACAGTATTCACAAATGCAGTAACATGAGGGTGTCCCTCAAAGAAATAACCATCAAATAGAACCTCAAAAACCTAGTATTTTTAAACCCTAACCTTTCACTTAGGAATGGGATAGAGTGTCTGGTACTTTATGAAACAGTTATTACTTTACACATCAGACACACAATCTATTTACTGTGTCCCACTTCCCCATGTGAGCCAAAGGAACTAAAACTTCACAAAAGTCCTTTTCCTTTCGCTCAGAAATACCAGCTTCATAGATTCTGCTTCCAGCTGCAAAAGTCAGTCAGACTGGCATCAGCAGAAGAAAAAACTATTTTCCCTTAGGATATTGTTCCCAAATTTCACAGCAAAAATATATTTTTCTTCTAAAGGCTTCCTTTTGGGATGAAAGAAGTCCAAGGCTTTGTCCTCTGCAGGCTGGCATTTACAGCCAGAGCAGACGAGCTCATATGAGGAGTCCTTTGATTCCAGGAGAACAGTTGCAGTGCTGTCAGCACAGTACATGTGACTTTGCATGTGTCTGGATAAGGGAGCAGCAGATGAGAAGGGGAGATAACTGCAAGAGGGAAAGGATCCAGTTTCTAGTCTGAATGCACAGAAGGTGTCACAGTGCAGCTTGCCCTCTGTCTCAACACTTCTTGATTTTGGTTTCTAACATCACAGGCTAAATCAATTTCCCCCTTCTGGACCAGAGCTGGAAGAAAAGCTTAAGTAAAATGTCTTTGTCATAAAGGATATTATTCCCCTGCAGTGCCAGATGGGTCTACAGACAGGCAATTCATCCAATATTGGGAGGTGAATATGGGGTTAGTAGAACCATTTTCTCACTACTCTCTTAAGCCTTTTTTGCTTTTGCTATCCCAAGCTGCAGTTCATGGTTTCAGGCTTTTCCCATACTGCCAGATTTAAAATCCTGACCAAGTATAAAAGGCAGGAAGGATAGAATAACACCTGCTGAAGAATATTAACCCGAATTACCTTTCAATATCAAATCATTAAATAGTGCCACACTGCAAACATTCTCAATCAAAAATAAATTATTAACATACTCATGAAGGGAACTTGATCAAATTATGACCACTTTAATTCTGAGTAAGTAATGAACTAGAGTTGCATGAGCTGAACAGTCCATAACAAGCAGCTGACAAGCTGGTGACAGAATATCCAGTGAAATGGGGGACATTTCACAGCACAGGGTGGAGCAGTCTTTGTTCAGGACATGGTAGGGATCCACATACAAGGGGTCTGCACCAGACAAAATCAGCTCAGAGGAACCTGTCAGCTTTAGGGTTACAGCCTCTAGAGAGAATTGAGCAGGTGCTGACTGCAAACTGTCCCTAAGACTCTGGTAGGGGCTGAAACAGGAATCAGGAATCATTTCACCCAGGGATGGGGTGCAGGAGCAGGGTGGAACGCATGGGTTAAACCAACCAACATTACTGATTTGTGACACAGTCTTCAAGGTACATAGCTTTTAGCCTTCACTTTGGGCAATTTAGAAAGAGAGAGGGAATTTTCAGAACTTCATGACAGTTAGGAACAGGTCATTTAAGACCACATCTCTGATTAATTGTGACCTTTTCCTTAACTGCACAATTCCCACGCTATTGAGAGAGTACACAATTCCTTTGCCTGAGCTTTTGTCATCCGACTTAAGGATTTATTGTCATTACTGTGAATTTGCAGAAGGGAGAACACCTATACTTGGGGAAGCATGAAGCCTCAGCGTTATCAAAGAACCTGCACTCTCATCTGAACACATGAAGAAACTGCACTGAATATTGATTATAACAAGGAGTAGAGAGAAAAAGATGACACTTTCCTTGGACTCCCACTGTTGCAACAAGAATACATTGTCTAGACTGCTTTTACCCCAGTTCTCCATTCTAGCTTCTGAAAGCAGAGCAGCTTAACACCCTTCCCAGGGAACAGCCTTCATTACCTACAAAATCTAGAAAAATTAAGGGGATAAATATTCTTCGAGAACTGGCACACCTAGGGAAATACCAACAGAGTTACCATGAGAAGACAGCACTTGGTTAGACTTAAATTTTGCCTGTACCTGGAAGGCGTTCCTGCATGTCTGAGCAGATGGGTTGCTGTTAGAGAAAACACAGACCCCTTACAGGTAATTTCACTCATCTGAATAAATTTCCTACTCCTCATTGGTAGACAAAATACATTTACCTCAGTTACATTTTCACTATTTTCTTGCACTTTTGGAGAACAGATGCACATCCTGTTTAAGCCCCATTGCTTGCAAGTGGTCAGAAGATCAGAAGGCTCCCAGCTAACCCATCCAGTTTTGCATAGCTATGACATGGCACTTGTGACACACAGGGCCCCAGCACAAACAAATACCTTGCTCACACACAATACCGTGACAACAGGGAAGGACAGCAGAACAGAGGTAGTTAGGAGCAGGCTACCCCAGCTAAAAGAGCCACTTCTCTTGCCTACAGGCCTCTCCCAAGTTATCCTGGGAAGCTGGCCAGATTAATTACCCTGGTAGACCACACACAGCCCATGGGTAAGAAGCCTTTGCCTTGAAAAACTGAGTTGAATTATGAAACTCTCTCTTGTCAAAGGTGCCAGGCTTGAAAAATAATGCTGCACAACCTTACCTTCAATCAGCAGCTATGCTTTCAGTTGTACTAGTTTAAGATGCAGCCTATTGCACCCTGTTAGCAGTCTGCTGTTGGAGGGCAAATGCACAGCTGTAGGAGGGGAATTACAAAACTCACCCAATCCTAGCCTTCCAGTTAGAGGACTTCCAGAATATGAATACTGTTTTAATCACAGATAAATACATGCATTTGTCACCATCCTTCCAATTTCCCTCCAGGCCCACTTTTTATGAATGACTGAAATACAGAAATCAGCCAGCATCCTGCTTTCACAAGGTCCAAAGCTGGAAGAATTCTTGTGAATCTCAAATCCTGCCAAGGAGGAGAATCCAAGGGACCACATAATGCACACTGGATGGTGGCTGAGGTTACTGTTAAATCAACGAGCTTCTGAGCAGGCAGAATTTTGTTAGTGTCATATTTCAGTGTTTGTTTCTGGAAGCATTCTTTGAGTATTTTGCAGAAAGGACTACAGTTTGTCTCCAATACAAAAGCTGTGCTTTCTTTGGGTACCCAAACTGCTAAACAACCTTGCAAATATCTGAAGCAGCACAGCACCTCCCAAGTGACTTACCACGATAGTGATTGTTTTTCTGCAACTGCACAGCACATGGGCAGCACCTAATGTGGCAGGAACTAGAGGTACCTTAAGGTGGACCTCAGTGTTCCAACCCCTTGTTCTAACACTAGAGTTCTCAAAACACCACATACACTCCTGTGTGAAACACATGGGTGAAGATTAGTGTGAACTAAAAGGGAATTGTTCTAAGGTGCTGGACTGTGAAATGGAGTGGCTGCATTCCCCTACACCAATTCTGCTGCAGGAAGGCAACCTCTAGCAGAGGGACAGTAGCAAATTACTGCAGGGCAATGACCTCTAAACTGCTGCAGCTGTTTGTTTGGGCACACAGAAGCCAAGGCAGTCAGCCTTGTTTCAGCAAACAGCAGCGGGTTTGATAGGTCCTAGCAGTGGGCACTTCAGACCACAGAGGAAGAATGAATCCAACCACCCCAAGAAAGAGAAGTATTAAACAAAATCAGAGAAATTTAGAGTTCAAGAAGCAGCTTGGATGAGAGGAGGAGATTTACTTGAAGGCAGACCTGCAAGTCTACCATTGGTAAAAGCACTAAACATCTTCCAAGGTTGTCTTCCTAGACATGGAAGAGGACTGCTGCTGGGGACATACAGATAATAACCCCCTTCCACACCTTTTAGGAATGTTTTCCTTTGTCTATCTGAATTCATTTTCACTAAAGTACTTGACAGCTTGGCATAAGCTTGATATACTTAGTTTAGTCCTTGCTAATTACATAGCACCTCATCAGTTGATTATACACTAGCCAAATAAATTCAGAAAATAGTTATCTCAGTAAGACATTGTTTGCAGCAAATCAATGAATAAAACTTTAAATCGATGCTTTAAAATAATAAAATAATACTTTTCTCACTGCTAGTGAAATTGCAGGCAACTTAATTAAGACTATCTTGTTAAAGGCTGAGCAAAATCCTCTGCCAGAAAGGAAGCTTAAATGTGGGTAGAAGAATGAACATGATATACAGTACTCATCTTTTGGCTACCTACAATAAAAGATGGTTCCGTAGGGTAATGCAAACTTCCTAGGAAAAAGAAGTTGTCTTCTAAGGACAAAAAAAAAATTCCCATGCCAGAAACATTCTCCCAGGAAGTCCTGCATAATAAAACTGTAAATGCAGTAAAATCCCCCACAATCCTCCTGATGGGCCAATGAAAGCCTCAAGTCACCAAAAACAGCCATCACAGTGATTGTCAGCTGTCAAGGACAGAGTTAAAATAGCCCTCTTCTACCTTAAAACTTGAGTCAATGTTGACAAATGATTAGCAAAAGGCTCAAAAATATGTATCCTCTCTGGAATAATGGGAATAAAACAAAACCAGCCAAAGTCACCAGGCCAACCTACAAGCCAATCACCACAAGAAAGGCCAAGCTAAGCACAATGAGGTCCAATTTCAACCCTGACAGTCAGGCATGACCATTACCAACACTACACAGCTTCTAAAATAACTGAAGTATTTGGAGCCAACCACCACACAAGGAGCCCACTGATCTTGTGTGGAAGATCCAGAAGCAGTGAAAGTATGAGACACGATGAAGAAATTCATAAAATGCTCATCTAAGTACAACAGTTTTAAATAAGCTAAAGTTAAGGTATTACATGATTTGTTGTTTTTAGACACCCTTTTTAGAACACAGTAAATGTTTCTATTCAGCAGTCACCATCAAATTTCTTTACATTTCTATATATTACACCTACATTTGGTCAAATCTCTCTCTTTTATGTGGGATAATTTAGAAATATGGAAGGCACATGGAACAAACTCTAATACGAAATACACCTTAACATGACTAAGAAATACACAAAATGTGGACCTGGCTACACAACACACAGCTTCAGAATTCCTCACAAAGCCTGAATGATCTCAACCACCAGCTCTCCTGCAGGACTGAGGCCCATTTTAAGATTCTCTTAACAAAACAGCCTGTAGCATAATCTCAACCAAAACCAAGATAAAAACTGAATTCATGTTTGAATAACACTACGTTTTAGGCAGAAAAAAGGCAAGACTTAGTTACATATCACTACAAAATAATGGTGGAATTAAGTGAAATTTTGATATCTATTACCCCTGAGCCATCTGAGCTGGTTTCAGAAATGGATAGCTGAAGAATAACTAGCTCTCTGAACATTTTAGCCACTGATAGGTAATCTCTTGTTTCCTGTCTTTTTTCCCCTTAATTCTCTCAAATCTGGACTTCAGAGAACGCACATTAAATCATTTAACAGACTTCAGTGCTGTTTTCTCCCACACCACTTTAAAATAGTAGCATATCAAGAACTTTAAAAGAAATTCTCTACAGCAAAAAAAAAAAATTTAAGCTCTATTGCTACAAGAATTTCTGTCCAGTTCAGAATTACTTTTCAAATATTAAAATATTTAATACAGCATTAGAGATTATTTGAAAAAAATAACACGTTTATGAAATGTTGCAGATTCAGCTGGCACTTTGAAACAAAATACAGTAAGTGTTTCTAAGTAAATTATTATTTGTCTATAGTACTCAGTATGTAGAATTTGAGGGGGAATATTTCAAACATCCAAGAGGAAAAAGACTGGCATTTACAATTACTAAGCTCAATTCCACGCAGTTCCCATTTAAAACAAACAAACACCACCACATACAGCACTTTAAAGCTGTTTTCCCTTGCTCGGATATCCAAGAGCAATTCAAGGCTTTTCAGACTCAGGTGAAACCTTGTAACAGAGACTGTTTCCCCAAACATCCACAGCTACCATGTGGGTAACCAAGTGCACTGGTACTACTTTGGCCTAATGCCCAACCTTACAAAGGAAGAATCTTGTCCTTATATCTACTGTAAATATCAATTCACATTCCACAGGCAACAGAAACCAAACAAGATAATTCTGTAATATGCAAATCACCAAGGCTGCACATACTTTCAAAGCAAGATTCTGAGAATATAATGATATTGATAGATTTAAAGATATCAACAGCTATTACAACTTGTATTACAAGAGAAAACAAAGAAAAAGTAAAGAAAATAATTACTTACCAATACTAATGACTGCTTGTGCATTAAAAAATTAATTACCTTTAGGACCAAGAAAGGGTATTAAGCAAGTTCTGGCATGTATCCACTGCACAGGCCAAATGGGAATTATAGCAACATTTAGTCATCCACATCCAAAGTAGAATTTTTTTCCAAAAGTAAAACCCACCATTCAAACAAACTACAGTCACATTTCAAGTAAGAGTACTGCTGCTGCTATTTCTGCCACAAGTTTTTTGTCAGTTCTTAGCCACTTATATCAGTGAGGAATCAATAAGATGTAATTAACACAGCCCTGGTCCACCTAAGTCACAAATACAGATTGTACAGAACAGAATGTGTGTGAGAGAGAGAGGGAGGAAGAGAATTAATTATAAATGCATCTAATTTGGCTACAATACAAGCTGCACATGTGGACTGAGAAGAGTCCATATCCCACAGTGTGTAAGCTGTCACCAAATTGTATTTTGCTAATATTTCATATCTGTAGCCAGCAAATTAAGCCAGCCAAGTGCCTCCTGCCCAGGTACCTATGCTGACTCTGTTTAGATACCAGTTAGACAGTTACAGCTTGATTTTGCTTAATATGGTTTCTCTTAAAATTTCGACAGCTGGCTGAATACTCTAGCAGCTTTTAGTCAAATTATTACAAGGTTTCAATTTTCATCTCAAACCCTGCAGAAAGAAATGTAATCATATTATACTAATAAATAACCAGTGCTTTCAAGGTCAGAGGAGAGAGATCATAAAGTTGTACAAATCAAAAATATAAAGAGAAGTCTTAAGCAGGCACAGGTTGTAATTTATTTCACATTGGTGTTTCACACTGGTGGCCAAATAAATGCTATTTTGCTTTCATTTTTGCCATTCATTTTGATACCCTGAGGTATTGTCACCAGCAGGACGAGAACATTCGTTGTGATGGAACACTTGCTTTCTGAGAGCTCTTAAATTCGCCAAATGTCCTCACTACACACTTTATGTAATGGTAGAGATATACCTGAAGCAGACAAATCTCAGAAAAAAATCATTTGTTTCTCATGCACAACCTTACAGTCTACTCAAACAAGCTAATTTCCTGAGAACAAAATATTTAAGAGTATCTGGCTGTGATTTCTATCTTGAACAGAGTATTATGGTAGTAAGTATCATTTACACACACAGGTAAATTGCTAGATCCACAATGACCTAACAACTTCAGTATTTTATTACCAGAGAAGATTATGCTCTCCTTTGGAACTTGATACAAAATCAGCTGCAAACACACAGGACCTATCACTTCAGAGGCAGAATATTTGCAAACGTTGATAACTCAGCTGCTGGTTAATAGCCACTCCTCTTGCACCAGAGATTTGTCTGCATTTGGATATGGCTCCGAAGCATCTGGATTTTTCTTGACAGCTTTGAGATTGGGAACTAAAAGGTCACCAGAATTTGATTTGTAAAATTTTCTCTCATTCAACATTTTAATTATATATCATATTCAGTGCAACAAGAGAAAAATCAAAGTAAGGTACTCAAATTCATGAGTGATCTAATTGTATTTTTTTGCCTGTATCTGCATAGATACATCTATCATCACTACCGGTCTGAACTAAGAAGATAAGTTTTTATTAAAAATGGTTAACAATAATTATCATTTGCTCACCATATTTGCATGTACTCCAATAGGGAACACAGAATGAGGCAACATGTGACAGAAGAGAGCTCTAGGGAGAAAGGGTCACTCCATTAATAAATCCACATGGATTGCAACAGATGCCATCTTCTGTCTCAGCTATTAGAAAACACTTGATCATTTGCTCCTGTTTTGTTTGCCATGTACAGCATAATGAAGAAAATGACTTCTCAAGTAACACTAATCTTTAGAACATTATGATTTATTTTTTTTACTCCTACACAGAACATTGACACTGTCCTTGTTTTAAAGGCTATAGATATGGGAGGAACTTACTACACTCATCCTTCCAGCACAAGCAGAGGCAGCAATGCCTATTTATTTATCACACTGCTCTCTGTGTTCTGCAGGGTCACTGTTTCCAGACAGCTAGTATCCACCTGCAGACACAAACAGACACACAACACACTTGTGGAACAAAACACAAAAGGAAATGGTGGGGTGAGCAAGGAAGAAAGGCAAGGGAGAAACCAATCTGCTCAGGAGTAAACAATAATACGCGTGCCTGGAGCAAACACCAAGTGACTACCACACAGCATTGCTTCAGAAACCCACTTCCCAACATTCAACTATCAAGTGAAGGCCACTAATAGCACAAACCCTAGAAATCACAGTGGATGTAGAACAGTCACAAAGAGCAGTAGGAATTATTTTTCATCCCCCTCCAAGTCATCACAAATCTTCAATACAGAAAACTGTTCTCATCTTATGAAAATCAAAGTACACCAATAACAGTTATAGAAACATTCACCATACACTGTCGCTTTACCTGTTGGAAGCCTCCACTCCCACCCCTGGATTTTAAAGACATGCTTGGCATGACTGCTCAACCAGATCTGGCCGAAGATCTTAACAGGCTCATTCCGTGCGAGTACCAGCTGAACAGAAATTGCAGCCACAGCGCTCAGCCAAGCATGTCATGCCCATCACACAGAGTTTGCTGTGTTAAACCAGACAAGATTGCAATAACCTTGGGCTTTTAAGACAACAAATACTAATCACCAGCTGACACCAGCAAGTCCTGCTTTCTAGTGAAGAGTTTTCATCTTTGTACGTGTCACCTCAAGAATCATGACATTTTTAATTGCTTCAAACACTGCAGTGATGGTGGCAAGGACTCTTATCTTGAACATGTAAATCACTGGTCTTGCTATGAAATAACATCACAAGGAAATGTTGCTAACCATGGCTAAATACTACCCACAGTACACCTGTCAGACAGAAAAATAATTTCATTTTTATATGAAGTAAGAACCAATTTATTGAGGGGAAAAAGTAAACTGTAGAGCTTTATTGCTTCCATAATCATTTTCTGTTATCTGATTCTTTCCTGACTGACTGCACACACAACTGCCTATAAACATCAATGGGAAGTACACAATGACAACTTGGGGAGGGAGGAAACAACCTTCACCAATCTTCCCAACAGCTTTTAGAATTACCCTCTTCTCCCTCAGTTTTGGATAATATGTTGGATATATGCTATCTGAAAAATAGCTGTAGCCTTTAAACTCTCAAAGGGTAAGCTGGTATATATTTCCTTATTGCAAATGATACTCCCTCTTTTAATTAGATTTTAAACTATCACACATTGAAGCCAATAAATCTTACGAAGAGGGCAGGTGATATAGCCAGAGGCATTAATGGGCATTAAGGAACTGCACAACATAAGGAATGCAAAAGTGCTCTATTTTCAACAGTTTGCACCCAACCACAAACACCTGGATAAGAGATTCACTTAGCTCTGGAAAAAGAAAAACAACACAAAAAAATCCCAGTCCAAAAGAAGCAAATAAGGTAGCATCAAAAAAGTATAAACCCACAGAAATTAGAGGGTGTTTGGCCACAGCTGCACAGATGCTCGAGGCGTCAGGCACTAGCTATGCAAGGTAAAAACATGTATGGGACACTGATTCTAACAGCTCAGAGATGATACACAAGGGCATTCACATCACTCAAAAATTATTCTCCAGTAGGTACCATTTCAGACTGATAACACAGCCACTATAAACCTCTTTCAGAATTAGATATCTCTATTATTTCTCAATTCCAATAAAAATAAAAATTACACTGTTTTCCATCCCTGTGGCTGATATGGGTTTCACATGGGTCCGACACTTCACAAGATGTGACAAAGTGAGAAATAGCTGCATCACTTTATGAACATTTTGCATAGCTCAGCTTGACTGTTTGAGACAGATAGGTTTATGTAGGTAAGATCAAAGAGGGGTGTAGGAGGAATCTGACAGGAAAGAAAAACTATGAGCTAGATAAGGAGCAACCCAACAAACATTCAAACAACAAGAGAGAAGCTATTAGCTGTGAAGAGACAACCTGCCTGCAGCCAGCAGTTACCTGCCTTTTCCAGAACTAAGGGAAGAGATACAAGATAAATAAGTAAACAAACACATTAGTCCATTGAAGAAAGGGATGAGCAGAGCCAACACATTGACAGTTTCAGAGGATGCAGCCGTCAGCAACCAATCCAACCTGTCAGACCTGGAGTCAGCTGGCATGCAAACACCACAAAGAACAGACAACAAAGGAGTAAATGCAGAAAGGCCCTTCTTTTTTACTATTGAGTGAAGAAATAAATTAACATTTTAGGCTTTGCATAGATAAACCCTACTGGGCAAAGTTGCTCCAGCCACAAAAGGCAAGGTATCTAGGCAGATGAGAGAGACAGTCTAATACATACAAGAGCACATCAGCACCACAGGCATAATCATAACAGAACATCAGTGTCCAGGCTTGAGCCAGAGGCAGCCCAGCCATGCAGAGCAGAGCCTAGGTACAGCCATGTGAAATACTGCCCTCGAGCCAACCCAAGCCACAGCACATCTCATGAGCTGGTCAGGAAACAAACCGGGGTCATAGGTACACAGCTGTGCAAGTGTCTCCATATGGCCCATCAGAAACAATCTCATTTCTCACTGATTTCCAAGGAGGTTCAAGAAGCATAAAGGTGTAAACTACCCTCTTCCCTACCTGCTTGCCCTAAACAACAAAAATCACTTAATACAATGACCACTTCATGCCTCCCTTGGCACAGAAGCAACATGATGATTTCTAGCTGACCCACAGAATCAGCCAAACGCATCCTAGAGTTTTTCTCAATGCAGTGCACGTTGATGATGCTCAGGATGGTCAAATGCTTAGAAAATTTTATTTGCATTCAAGCTTTTATAATACAAATTTTGTAAAATAAAGTGGGGTTTTTTCACAAAAAAAAAAATTCAGTTGGAATACACTTCCTTGCCATGTGCCTCCCTTACCATGCTTTTTGCTGCTGGGCCAAATGCCAGAAGTTCTCTTTTCCAGATCCATATCTTATTTTTCTCTGGATGAATACTGGAATGAGCAGACTGACAAACAACAATGCAGTTAAACCCTCCTTCGGAGGAGCAAAGGTCAAAACAAGGCATGGCAGCAGGTTTCCTGCTCCACCAGCAGTAGGAATGCTCTAACATGTTCTGCATAGGTAACAGTTATATTTAAAATATATGTTATACCCACACGCACACTTGCAAGGCTGGACCAGTGATACGGTGAACAGAACATGCAGTTCCTCTCAGTGAACTATGCTTTGAAAGTTGTCTTCTCTGAAGAGCTGGAGGAAGGCTGCTCTCCCAGTCCTCAAACAGGCCATAAAACAAAAGACTTAAAGACAGCCTGGAAAAAACTCTGCTGCAGTACCTCACAACAGGGCCAGTTTCTTACAAGTCATTTCCATGTTGCAGGAGATTTTTATGCTGTCAACTTAATAATGCAATAAAAGTCAGAGGAGAGCTTTAGTTAAAAGTATAAAAATATAAAATTCTACTACAGATAGTGCTGGGAAGATAAAGTCTCTTCTCACAGACTAGAAGTGACAGCTTTGCATTAGAAAGCAGCAGTAGATATGCAGAACCTCCAGGAAAACCTGTAGTAAAAGCACCAAAAAAATCGAAGTGCAGCTGCTCTTTTTACTGTTTAAATCATTATATATTAGCAACAAATCTTGTTGTTGGCCAACACTCAGAAATGGCATATGGCCAATAAAAGGTTCAGTGGAGTTTTCCATCTGTCACTGGAATCAGCTATGGCTCCAGCTCATACATAGTAAGTTTAGTGTCATAATTATTTGTGTACTAGATGTCAACCACTCAGTCTAACATAATCATTTGAGTACACAATTTGCTAAATATACTGCCCAAGCAAAACATGGCATAACCATGGAACTGCAGCTCAAGAGAGCTGCATTTACAGGGTCTAAGGCCAGCACTAACCAGGGATCAGCCTGCATGCAGAGGGGGCTGGCTTGCCACAATGGGTTATGCAAATCCAAACACACCAATGGATCCTCTTGCTGTGTTTCAAGGATAGTAGAAGGCACTATCAAAAGCCAAACACCAGGAAGATACCAAGTCAGTGAGTGGATGAGTGAAAATGGACAAAACATAGGGGGTTTTAGCTCTGCTTGTTCCTTACAGATTCTAAGCATATGGATTTACTTAGTCTTCACAGTCCTGCCAGCACAAGAAGCTGACAGACTAAGTCTTAAACTATTTTGTTTCAGTGGAGGTTCAGGAAATACCTTAGTAAGAGTATTGTCTGAGGTTTTTAAAATTCCTTCTACAGCATTTTCCATTAGTTTTTAACAGCTATGGAATGACATTTTTTCTCCCTCCCCCCACAGCACTCCAATGCTATGGATCCTGCACTGACAGGTCTTTAGGGCTGTATTTAGATCTGGATTTTCCAGACACTGGGATTTGTCTTTCCATCAGCCAAAAGTCACAGTCTGCTTGGTTCCAGGTCTGGGGCAGGAACAGGCAGATTTCTATTTTTTCAGCTCAGACAGAAAAATCTGTACTACTCCCAAATGCAGAGCTTTAACAAAGTGGGGGGCATGTGAGTGAGGAGAGAGGGGGGAGCGTTCCAAGCTTTGCTCAAAATCAAAAGCAAGAACATTTTTGTTTATGCAAGTTTGCAACTGTACTCTCTCTTCCCTAAGCACTACATCTGCTCCAAGAAGACTGCCAAAGTACTGTAGAGCTACTGGATCTGACCTGTGGCTGGCTCTTAACACTTAGAACCTGGGAAGCTGGGAGCATGGTAAAGAGGGATGTAGGATTTCACTGAAACCTTTTAGAATATTTAATAATCCCTTTGTGGTTTGGTCAGAACTGGTACAAGCAGTAAGCTGATTTGCACAGAAATGGCCTCATGGTTCTAACAGATGCTAAAAGCTCACAAGAACAACTTTTTGCTGCAAGCAAGGTCCTATCCATAGTATTGTTTTGCTCCAAACAAATTATTAAAAAAAAAAAAAAAATCAGAACACCTCAAATAATGAGAATAACTTAAATGCTCGACTCAGTTGCTGAAACATTACTTACCTTCACCAGGAGTGGAACCTTAGAGTAACCAAGACACTCTGTGAGCCTAGCAGCCATAGCAGGACCTATTTCAGAGCAGCAGGGGGAAAGCTGCGGATACTCCTGAGCATCCAAAGGTCAAATACCCAAAATTATGGAACCAGACTGGCATTTATAATATTTTCAAATTCTTGGACAGCAGAAAATCCCATTAAGCAGGTTCAGTATTAAATATCTCAGGGATGATTAAATTGAATATTTTTAAAGTCTATTTATGTTTGCATAATTTTCTTTATTGCTTCAACATTGAAAGGCTATTTAAATTAAAAAGTGCTTGAAAAAAATGTTTTCAGGAAGAGATTTTAAAAGCCTTAAGTCCTCTATTACCAATTGTTTATCCTGTCTTAAAGTTTAGAGATTGTGCTAGGTATTTTACCAAGAGTATCAACTCATTAGACAGGACATAAATACATCCCTCCCCCACAGAATCAAAATAGGCAGCATAAAGAATTAAAAAACAACAAAAAAATCACTTTCCTCTAACTAGAAAATGGAAGCTTTTGTTCCAAGGCCAATTCACAGGAAAATCCAAGAACCCATCTAAAGCCATTCCTTATTCCAAGTGATTTTGACTTGGCTTCAGTGGGCATAAGCATCAGAAAAGTATGAGGCTTTGCACAGTCTTAACCCAGCCCAAGTTCTTCAAACACTAAAATAATCAAGAAGTATTTCCAGCTGAAAGTGTGGAGACAGTTCACAAAGCTGAAGTTCTCATGACTGATCCTCTTCAAAGAAATGGGAAAAAACGGCAGAGAAAAACCAGTCCATTTAACTATAAATTTCTCAGCATGGCAGGTGAAATCCAGCAGCAACAGACTTCAGAAAGCAAAATATTAGCTCAACATTTACAAAACCTCTGAGCCAGATGTTGTCATTCAAATTGAGCGTGAAGAGGGTCAAGGGTGGGCCAAATGGATAAGAGCCAAAGTATCTGAAAGCAGATCCACTGGATTCACATCGTTGTTACTAACAGAGTATCTATTCAATTTCTAGCTGATTTACTTATATCCCCACCATAATTTAGTCCCACCAGCTGGTGGCTTTCAGCCTGTTATGCTGAATCAGCTATTCATTCAGAAAAACTCTAGCTGAAAAATCTTTGGCAATGGATGGGAACATCCAAAAAATCATCCAGGAAAAGGTAAGTCATAGTTGTTCGCAAAAAATTATGAGTAAACTGGTCAGTACTGAAACAGCTTTCTTGGATAGCAGAAAGAACACCAGTGGGAGACCTGGCTGCCATTTCCATCCCCTGCTTACAAGGAAAATGGTCCATGAAAAAAGTTCTATAAACTTGCATATACTATGCACATTGTTTCCATGGTTGTTGATGATGTTTATCAGTGACAAATTACTACAATGAGATGATGTTTCTAGTGGCCAGGGAACAGATGCATGAGCTAGAAGCTTTTAGATTTCATGATATGTGAGAATATGAGATTTCCGTTTTAGCAACAGAAGGATACAATAATTGCTGTATCCTGAGGGAAAAAGTTTAAGCTCTATCACATCAGTTCTTCTGTCAGCTGAATATGATTCTTATAAAAGATACAGTATTATCTATATATTCTGCACTAGCAATTAAGGCTAGTGTTCGTCAATATGTTCGTCTTTTTAAGGTCTGATAGAAACTTAAAAGTTGCCTTAGAACATTGAAAACATTATGCTCGAGCATATACAGTGACGACAGAATTACTACTAAATGCATGAGGTTTTAAATATTCTCCATTTTACAGTGGAGCTTTTTAAAGTTAGCAATATGAAGGAATCAGTATTTACTCAGCAGAAGTTGATGTCAGCTTTAGAGACACTCAGTCCTTTGACAAAATACAAACTGCATTTCTGGTGGTATCTCATGAGGACGCAGGGGGAACTGCACCAAAGCTCTCTAAAGAGACACACTCTCAGAGATTGCAATAATTCTTTTAGTTGTCTGCACTGCTCAGTTTGAGCACTAATAGCTCTGTCATTTCCTCTGCAGAAGCACAGAATTGATTTTGTTCCTTTATGCTCATGTAAAGATTACAACATTTCCAGAGGAAAGGCAGGCATCTGCACATATGCACAACTTGTATATTAGTCTGGATGTAATTTATATGAACTCTACCCAAAATATAAACTGGGAGTACTTATTTACCAAGAAGTTCCAGCTGAATTTCAGCCAGATTTCATAAACTCCAGGTTCACAGAGCTATCTATCTAGACCATCTTTTTGGCATACAGCCATTTATTTATGTTTTACCAGAAGGTTGTTCTCTTTAGTTTAATGACCCAAACACCCCCTTCATTGCAGAACAGGCTTATGCTTCACTGTCCAGCCAGGCTGCAACAAAGGCCTCTGCCCCAGCTCCTGAGAAAACTGCTCTCCACTCTTATTTTCTCCTCCTCAGCAAAAGCACACCTAAAAAGCAACCAAGCTGATTTTTTCCCTTTCAGCCTCACCCCTAAGGCTGCACAGGAGTGAAGGGAGAAAGAAAGAATTTACAAGACATCTCACAATGCACACAGAGTAACAAAAGTTTAGCACCACAGTTACTGCACCAAAACCTGAAGGTCCTTTAAAATGAGAGAAGTCTCCTCTCAACTGATGCACAGTAACATAACCCAACACGGGCAAGTAGGATTTTGCAACGCACTGCCATGTAGCAATCCATTTTTGAAACAGAGAAACATCCTCAAATCAGCAACATCTATTACACTTTAAATAATGCTAGTACATGCTGATGTCACCTGGTGAAATGACTTGGTAGTCTATAAGATAGAATTAAATGTGTCTCTTTTCTAGTATGTCAATAATAATTATTTTTCTAATGCTTGTTCAGTTATAGGAATACACGAAAAGAAGCAATCTCATTGGAGAAAACATGATTTGATGTTGCTTATACAGACACTTATGTACTGAGAGTTTGTTTTATCTCCTGAGATATCGCTGAGATTACAGAACTTCAGGCAATAACCACAAGAATAATATTTTAATCATAAGAATAATAATTTCCATTTTATTTATGTAGAATATAAAGTCCTAAGTACTTGCAAATTCAAGGTCAGCTGAAAGTTGCCAGAGCAGCTGATTGTTTCATTAGCAATGCAATGAAAAACAGCAAAACTTCAACAAACCCAGCAGATGCACTGAGACCACAGAGGCTGTGACACACAGCCTTCAACACACATCTTGCTCTCCAAAATGCTTCAAGACAGGCACTGAAAGGACAGCAGGTAGCGGATGAAGCCAAGCCTCAAAACAGCCAGAGCAAGAACTGAAGTAAAAAATTTCAGAGCAAACATAGGCTTCGAAGAGTGGAAAAAACAAGCTTACACTCCAGTGTATGTACAAGCACAACAATTGCTTGAAGTGTTTGTGTCAACAGGAAGAGGAAAGAAAGCAAGTGGAAGCAAAAGTCACTGGGAGACCACAGCTCCTTGGCGCACAAAACTGGCAGCAAAAAGAGAAGCTTAGAAATTGCAGGCAAGGAAGGACTTTTCTGCACTGTTTCTCTTTAGTCCACAGAAACAAGACTTTAACTAGTTGAGGGAGGGGAGGAAAACAAAACAATCAAGAAAAAAAAACCTACCCAAGGCAGTAGCAAAGCAATCTGTGACTCATTCACTGCCAGTATCTACTCCCATTTATGTGTTGTGGTGTATTTACCTGACCCCTTGAGGTAACAGTGTAGAAATAGAAGTGGAGGTTTGGGCTATCCACGAACTCCTGAACAGATGGAACAGAGCACCCTGAAGTGATTATGGTGCAATGTTACCGTTATCCATTGGATGCCCCTCACAAGCTGTATCATTTTGCTCGATTCTTTGGCCATCCTTCATTCAAACACACTTGATTGAAGCTGGCTGGCTCTATCTGGAATCTTTTTAGACTGTATGCAGTCTTTTGAGCTTCACAGCCTTAAGATGCTCTAAAGGCATTATTGAGACACAAAGCAAGAACTATACAAAGAAGCCTCTCCTCAGCATTACTACTGGCTAGCAGCAACCCTACTCTCTTAGTACATATAGGGTTTTATATAAAAGTGTAGCAAGCTTCTGTGGCAAGAGTTTCTGTTGTGATCAATCTAGTTAACCACCATCAGTTTCATGATGAAACAATTCAATTTCATACCATGAACACTGACATTGACAATACATTCCAATTGTCTTAATGAGAACTTCTAACCAAAGGAAAGCAGTTAACATGGAGGAGCACTCAAATAATATTGGAGAAGTACTTCCTAACTTAAATCTCAAAAACATTTCATCTGAGGCATGTTTCATTTTCAGTTTAAGAGACTCCTTCCATGTCCTAAACAGATGTACAAACCATCTGGTGAGCAAACTAAGACCATGAGAACTGCTGTAGAACTTTACCACATAGGGAGCAGATGAAGTGATGGAAGTCTTTGGCCTCAAGATGGAAGGTACAATTTTGCACAATTGAATTGCTGGGAAAATAGAAATCCCCAGGTACCAAAATGAACAGATGAAATTTTCTCCAACTAAAAATACTACACCCTACTTTAAGCAGGCATTCTCTTCAACTTGAAATCACTTGAGAACCACCAAGAAAAAATGTTCTGCTAAGGAGTTTTTAGCTTTTTTAACATTGTGGGTACCCAGGAGATACACCTTTATCTGGCCATGAGCCACATTGTCACAGGTGATGACTGTACTCCACAGCATACATGAAAAATATTCCACAACTGCAATCCCACAGAAGAGCAGTCTCAGCAGCTCCCCACCCTCATCTACCTCCCCTTGATTATGTCATCTGAATGCTTCCATGTGACACATGTTAAAAATAACCATGAGGCTCACTCCTGGTGACTGAAATTCTTCTGAAGGCAGACAGCACTACTGAAAAGCTGGAGGCTCCCTGCATTTAGCTGACATATAATTAACACTGAAGTCTAATTATGGACCACCTAGAAACATACAGTGTTCACAACTTCACAGCTTAGAGTCAACAAAAACTATTCATCACATGAGCAAGGTCAGAACACAAAGGCCAAGAGACCTAGAATAAATTTCACACCAGCCTGCAACCAGTTACCACAAATCATTCCTCAGCTCAGCAGCTTTCCGGGTCGTCACCAGGGATTGCAGTTGAGTTGTATCTTCCACTGGTCTTCAGATGTTTTCCCAGCAAGAGCATTTGTATCTTGGAGCCAAGGGTCAGAAAACAAATCCTTCCCTTTGACGTTGTTCTGAAGCCATGAATGAACCTACCACCCCTTTCTTAAGTCATGAGATTAGCTTGAAAATAATATTGTCATGTGCTTATTTTCCTCCAGCATGGGATACTCAGATTCCCATTTTCAAGCTTTCTTTACAACTATTTATTTAAAAATAAAAAAAAAAAAAAAAAAAGAAAGCAAGCTCTGACTCTTGTGTGGCTAATGTACATCAAGCTGATGCTTTAAGAAAAACAGCAGCCATCATGAGAGTTGGCAACTCTCAAATTGGTGGTTATGAAAGAAAGAATATTAAACAGCTATCATCAATCTATCTAGACCCAGGAAGTGAGCCATGAAATGCTGACAAAGGGGAATATCTGATCTGACAATGACGGTATATTTATCTTTTAAATGAAGAATAATGGAGTTACACTGAAGAGACTCATTTTAACTTTGCAACAGTATTTATCTCACCACCTTAGAGTAGTATCTGAGCACTTCAGGGTAAGAGACTTGATTCTATCAACTCTATTAAAGGCCACTATTTTACACTCCAGAGATGCCACAGGAGCTGCACAAACAGAAGAAAAGGAGTGTGGAAACTGACCTTCTAAACAGTCCTCGTGCAGCTTCCCATTTTAGCAGTACGCCAGCTAGTCAGTGCCCTGTTCAATCTCTTTTCTGCCAAACTGGGATAACACCAGACTATTACAACAATATTGAGGTTTGGGGTACTTTTTGAGATGAAAACATCTTCACTTATTTTGTTTCCCAGCACATTAGGCCTTGTGACTGGGAGCATAAGTGGTGTGTATATGCACAGGCTGTTACACAAGAAAAGCACAGCTGTGCACAAGTTCTGTATCCTGAAGCAGGAGCCCTAACACTGAGAGCTAACACCAGCCTGCCCTCACACCCTCATCCAGACCAGAATATTTTTATACAGACTTCTACAAAAAAAAAAAAAAAAAAAAAAAACCA
>VZUI01039246.1:0-61431 GCA_013401135.1 Cettia cetti
GGGTTTGGGATAATTTCAGGGTATTTCGGGGTAATTTGGGCTAATTTGGGGGTGTTTTTTTGGTGATTTCGGGGTATTTGGGGGTGTTTTTTTGGTGATTTCGGGGTTCGGGGCGGTCCCTGAGCTGTCCCCCCTCCTCAGCCCACGCTGGGGGTGGCGCCCCCCGGGCGGGCGCTGCTCTTCGTGCTGCTCTGCCCGGTCGGGCCCTACTTCCCCGGGGGATTCTTCAGCCCCGTGCGGCTGCTGGCCGAGCCCGGCCACGAGCGCGCCTGGCCGGGGGGCGCCGGACACTGCAAGCTGGGCGGGTGAGTGACCACTGAGTGACCAGTGAGTGACCAGTGAGTGACCGCAGTGACCACTGAGGGACCACTGAGGGACCAGAGTGACCACAGTGACCACTGAGGGACTGCAGTGACCACAGTGACCAGAGTGACCTCTGAGTGACCACAGTGACCACAGTGACCACTGAGGGACCACTGAGGGACTGCAGTGACCACAGTGACCAGAGTGACCACTGAGTGACCACAGTGACCACAGTGACCACTGAGTGACCACTGAGGGACCACAGTGACCACAGTGACCACTGAGGGACCACTGAGGGACCACAGTGACCACTGAGTGACCAGTGACCACTGAGTGACCACAGTGACCACAGTGACCACTGAGTGACCACTGAGGGACCACTGAGTGACTGCAGTGACCACAGGGACCACTGAGGGTCCACTGAGGGACCACTGAGGGACCACAGTGACCACTGAGTGACCACTGAGTGACCACAGTGACCACTGAGGGACCACTGAGTGACCACAGTGACCACAGTGACCACAGTGACCAGAGTGACCACTGAGTGACCGCAGTGACCAGAGTGACCACTGAGGGACCACAGTGACCACTGAGTGACCACAGTGACCACTGAGTGACCACTGAGGGACCACTGAGGGACCACTGAGGGACCACTGAGGGACCACTGAGTGACTGCAGTGACCAGAGTGACCACTGAGTGACCAGTGACCACTGAGGGACCCCTGAGGGACCACTGAGTGACCACAGTGACCACTGAGTGACCAGTGACCACTGAGTGACCACCGTGACCACCGGGGGGGAGCAATAGAGAAGGGAGTGGCAAATTTGGTGTTTTTTGGGCTGGATGTGCTGGGTTTTTTTCAGATTTTTTGGGGGGGAATTTTGGTTTTTTTGGGCTGGGTGTACTGGTATTTTTTCAGATTTTTTTAGGTGAGTGTACTGAGATTTTTTCAGATTTTTTTGGGTGGAAATTTTGCTTTTTTGGTGGGGGTGTGCTGGGCTTTTTTCAGATTTTTGTGGGGGGGAATTTTGGTTTTTTTGGGCTGGGTGTTCTGTATTTTTCGGATTTTTTGGGGAGGTGTTCTGGTTTTTTTAGGATTTTTTTGGGCCGGGTGTTCTGTTTTTTTCGGATTTTTTTGAGGGGGAATTTTGCTTTTTTTTGGGCTGAGCATTCTGGGTTTTTTCGGATTTTTTTGGGCTGGGTGTTCTGTTTTTTTCGGATTTTTTGGGTGGAAATTTTCCTTTTTTGGTGGAGTGTGCTGGGCTTTTTTCAGATTTTTTGGGCGGGAATTTTGCTTTTTTTTGGGCCGGGCATTCTGGGGGGTTTTTTTAGGATTTTTTGGGGGCCGGGCGTTCTGTTTTTTCCCGGATTTTTTTGGGGAGGTTCAGGGTAATTCCGGGGGGGTCCTGCCGTGTTTTTGGGGGTCCCCCCAATGCCCCCCCCTCCCCAGGAATTACGGGCCGTGCCTGGAGCTGCAGGAGGCGGCGCGGGCGCGTCCCCGTCGGCAGCCGGGAGCGCGCCGTGCTCAGGGACGGCCGCGCGGATCCCGCACGGTGCTGTGGGGCTGCCCTGAGACGGCTCCGCATCCCGGCGATTCCGGAAGGGCTGCGCGGCGCGCCGGCTCCGGTGCCGCCCGGGAGCCACTGCTCTCGCCGGGCTCCGGCAGGCGGTGGCTCCTGCCCTTGCTCAGGACACCGGCTCGGCTCGCCGGCGTTGCGGCTCGGAGCGGGGGCAGCGCCTGCCCGCTGCGGGCAGAGGGCCCCGGACGGCCTGTCCTGGGGGCTCCGCCGGGCTGCCCCAAGGCGTTTGGCACCGTTACTCTCAGTTATACCCCTTGCCCACAGGGCTTTCGGAGTGGGTCAGAACAAGTAGGGAGGGATCACAGTGGGCTTTGTGAGTCCCAAGTCTTGTTTAAAACTTTGAGCGTGCTGTCTGCATCCCCCACTGCTGTGATAGCATCACTTTTGGTGCTGAGTGCAGCTGCGTGTTAAGTGATTCCACGGGGACTGATGCTTGATTGACCCTCCGGCCTTCCCAGGGCCTGGTCGGGCCCTTCTAAAAGGGGGGCCGTGTGTCCTCACAGCCCGCTCTGCGCTGCTTGTCAGGATGGTGGAGGTGGCAGGTGCCGAGTGGCCAAGTAGCATTGCCTGTGCTCAGAGTAATGGCACGTTGGGGTTTAGGGTTTAGCTGAGGTATTCGGGGAGGAAAACGGAAATATTGAGAGTGTAGGAGACACAAGAAGCTTAGTGATGAACCTTCTGGTGATACTGAAAACTGAAAGTTTGCACTTTCAAAATCGGGTCTGTTGGGCTGTTGCACATTTTACTTCACTGAATTCTGTGACCACCTTATCAACTGGTGTCCTTGATGCCACCAGGGTGGTAGAACAGTTATTACAGAGTTCATACTTGAGAATACAATGCTCTTCTGAAACGACTGCATTCTGAGAGTTTCCACACTCACTGTGGGGTCATCAATAAATGCAAAACAGGTGTTTGTAAATTCACATTCTTGCTTTCTAGTAACTCCCCTATGAATAAAAGCCTTCAAAGAGATTTGGAGCATGGGCTGAAACATATTTTTTAGCCCTTTACAATTGATTTTCTTTGTATCAAAACACCTTTGAAAGCAATCCTTCATGTATAAAGGATGGTTGAAATAAAAAAGTTGTTTTTTAAAATGTCTCTGGGTATTTATTTAGACAGTCACACACTTCCAGTTATGCGAAATACTGTAGCAATCTGCTTTTAAAGTATAATTTCACCAATAGACATTAAATGTATTAATATGCAATGGTGTAAAACAAACAGCCGTATTGGGAGGAGTGAAAGGATTTCTTGTGCTCTTTATTGCCAAAGAACATGTCATGATAGGGATGCTATCCTTCACCTTTTAGCTATGAGCAAAATTATAAAAATTTCACACCTTTAGCTGTAAATTGCTTCACCTTTTTTTAGGAAAAATTTTCTGTTTTCCTCTAGCTGATTCCATCTGTCAGATTTCTCCTGTCAGGGGTGGTTCGTCTGATCGCAGTTGAAGAAGCTTTTGGTGTGCACTCTGTGATCATCTTGATCAGTGTTTATCTGCCACTGACCTGCTGCCCATTAGTCTCAGTAACTACACTAAACAAGTGCTTAGATATATTGAAATGTTGCTAGTTCAGTAGCAGTTAAACTTCCTGCCAGATGCTGAAGATCTCTTTGCAATGTTGTAGGAAGAAGCAGGTATCTTTGCTGACATTATGGAAAACCGTTTTTGTCCCCTTTTTATATGAGTGCAGAGGTATAACTTGTTTATGAATTTAAAAATCTAGACTACTATTTAAAATTATTGTTCAGTCTTTATGAGCAGCTAAGATAAAAATATAAGAAAAAATATATTAATACTGTGTATAAGACTAAAACTTGTATAGAATTAGAAAAACATATTAATTTAAACAGGACTCAAGACCACCTACTTTAAACTGTTTGCTTAGTTTTCCTTTAAAAATAGAAGTAACGTGATGTAAACTTTCAAGTGTGATGTGTACTGCTACTGATAGAATTTTATAAAGGATTTTAAGAGCTTGGCTGAAAATTCTGATTTTCTTTCTTGGAAACTTAAAGGCAATGAATGTGTTAGAACTTGCTTGTAATGCAGACTAATTGTGATATGTGTGGAGACTAATTGTGATATGTTTGATGAATTGGATTAATAACAATTTCATGCCACAGTCTGTATTCCTGATGTTTCAGAAAAAGCATAATTATAATATTGCTCAGTATTTTTTCTGTGTATTTATTAAAAAAATTGATGTATTCATGTTGACGTGATATGTATGGGAAATAAAAACCCCCGTACAATTCAGGTTTTAAAAATGCTCTGAAGACAGTGACAACCTAATCTGAAATTTAGGAGTCTGAAATTTAGGAGTTCCTTGGCATGCCTGGTCTTGAGCTGCGCACAAGCCCTCATGAAGTGGCACAGCTCGGTGTGACTGTGCTACCGCTGACCCTGTGGGCTCAAATGACTGCAGCTGACCTGCTCCTGCCAGTTCAGGGATCCTGTGGTTGTGTCTGTCCAGGATTCCTAATCTTGTAGCATGTCTGAGTTGTGATACTAATGTGCTACAGTTTGTCTGAAGTCATCTTTCTCACTGAAGTTTTTTGCCGAGATAGCTTGTGTATCTTTTAAAATTGCTCACATACTTTGTTATTTTTGTTTTGTGGTTTGTTTGTTTTTTTTTTTTTTTTTTTTTTTTTTTTTTTTTAAGTCAAGTCAAAAAGAAGCAGGTTTGAGCTTAAGAGGTTGTCAAAAAGAAGCAGGTTTGAGCTTATCTAGGAAAAGTATTTTGCTATATTTCAGAGTAGTGATTGCATGGCAGTCAAATTTTCAGACTGTACTTCACCCTGCTGAAGTTTTCAATTAAGCAATCATTTGTATTAAGAGTTAGAATACACACAATTACAGATGGAAAATCTATACAAATTCTAGTGTTTTCCATGTATATCATAAATCTTAATTATGTTTGTCACTCCACTGTGACATATAGTTCTGGCTGTTGTGTTTCTAATTAAAGATAAATAATCAAAAAGTGCACCCTTTTCTCTGTACTTCATTTTGCAAAATACGAGGAATAACTTTGTTACTTTTCTGCTGCACTGATACTCTTTTTGTAGCTTTTTGCTAACTTAGTGCAGCACTGCAGATGAAAAGTCTTGGAGAGAAAAATCCTGATAAAGTAGTAGAAATAAATACATTTTCATACTGTTCTGCAGTCAGTGAGAAATTAAGCTAAAAATTATGAACTGAATTTTTTCCAAGATGAAAATGGGCTATTTCTGGGTAAAATTTCTATGAAATATGTTCAGTGGGAATAAAAGTACTTGATTTTTTGTTGTTGTTTGGTTGGTATTTTTTTTCAACAGTAGGTTTTCTGTGACAGGTGGCTCTGGATACAAAAATACTTCAGGGCCTTCATAAAGTGAATTAATTCTGACTGTATTTCCATCTTTAGGAAGAGATTACAATGAATATGTTGCCAGTACCTATTCATTAGTTAATCTTTCTTAGTGTGTGAGCTATTATGAAGCTTATTCTTATGTGAACCACATAGACCTTTCATACTTGAGACTCCTAGTTTAAAAAGGAACTTTTTTTCCCCCCAACTTTATTATTGTTATCGAATTGCGTATATATAAAACCAGAATAGTTTAATTAGATAACATCTTAGAGGAAATCATGGTGAAAAGCTTGGTGAAAACATTTTCCCCAGAGCTGTTTGATAAGTGAATTTTAGTAGATATTTAATTAGATTGTATCTAAAGAAAAAGGTAATTAGTGGTAACTAGCAATACAAAAATGTAGAAAGGTTTTAGATGTAAAATAGCTCTCTACGATTCTAATCTGAATTGATACTGGCATAGAGTATGTAACTTATCTGAGCAGAAATACTCATGTTAACCCATAAAATGTTGAATTGTTTTGCATTTTGGCTGCCATTAGCTATAGAACTATTAAGTCTGGTCAGTAGAGTACCATTGGAGGCATAGGTGCTCGAAATATGCTTCTCTGCATCATTTGACTGGGTATCTTCATATTTTCATGCCTTTATTTTGGGCAAAAATTTTGATTTAAAAAAGAAAATTATTCTCTTCAAGGACTGTGGAATGTTCTTAAAATAGTGCCACAAAAGGAGTTTGGTTTATTGACATTAATTGTATTTAATGTAGTTAACTTTTAACATGTGGGACTAAATTCCAGAGCCTCAGAGTCAGGGGGGTAGCAGTCCTTGCCTGCCTCTTGCATCTTTCAGTGTAAGTCCTGAGAAGAAACCAAAGTGACTATCAGCCAGTTGAACTAATTGAACTTTGACTTCAGTAAGGCTTGGCATCCCCTATTACAGAAACTGAATCTGGGAAACTGAGATTTGCCGCCTCTTAAATCCCTGACCTAATATCATGTCTTCCTTTTGTGGCTGTCAGTTGGTTGTGTAAGGAGGGTGTAGGTGGGAGCGTGCCTGCAGGGCGTCCTGCCTGCCTCTGCCTGACCCTATCCTGTCTCTGTTCTGTTTGTAAACTGACCTGTTGCCATGGCAATGTTTGACATCACCTGTTCAATGTTGCACCTTCAGTGCAGGGTTTGGTAGGAGAGAAAGGGAGCCGAAGAGATCCAAGCTCTTGTTTTAAAACTCACACCTTCAGTTATGACTAAGTGTGCCAAGAAATATCGAAAAGGAGCTGTCAGGTAATTGCATTTTTATATAGCAGATATATAGCAGATTTGCAAGTTTTCTCTATGAAATTTAAACTCTCGGTTTAAATAAGCAAGTTGCTTATTTTTCAATGAAATCTACCCTACTTTTAAAACTGTAAAGTGAGAAGAACTGTTGCGACTCTTGAGCCATGAGTAGTTTACAGACAATTCGAGCATAGATGCCAGCAGGGAATAGGCATCTTGGAAGGTTCAAGAGGGCTGTAGCAGCCCATAGCAGCTTGAGGCTGAAGGGACCTTCTGTGTGCAGCGCTGTCTGCACTGCATGGGATCCTGGGACTCTGCTTGTCCCCTCCTGAGAGAACTGCCTCTCCCTGCAGCTTTCCAAAATACTTGTTTTGGAGCTCCTGGCTATATGAATGAATATTTTAATACAGGGGAATGAAGAAAGGACTTCAATTTGACAGAAACATACTTATTTTCTGTCTGCTCCAAATAGAATGGAATTACTTTCCCTAGCTGGAAATATGCATCCCTGTACTGAGTTATTTAAATGTATATGTACTTACTTTTAGACTGATGACCATGGAAATGGTTGAACAGGATGACAGTGCAGTGGATTCTATGACAGAGAGAAGTGCTGTTCACCTTCAGAATCAGCCAGGCCAAAGTCAGATTTCCTCAGGATCTGAGGTAAGTTGAAATGTGGAAAGAGGAATCAATCAATGAAGTGATACTCAGAACTGCTATGATTTTTAAAATATAAATTTTATGGCATACTTATGTTTTAAAAGTCTTTCTTATATTAAATAGGAAAAATATAGCAGAGGTATACTGGAAACCATGTCTTCAGTAGATGTAACATCAGGTCTGTTAAATGTAACATTTTTAGGAGCCTTTCAGACAAGAGTGATCAGTAGGCCCATGGGTTTTTTCCTTTTGCTTTCACAAGATGATTGTTATAGAGATGGGATACAGTCTTAAAGAATGGAGGTGGCTACAAGATCAAGCATATCTAAACCATTTGGGTATCTTGAAGATGTGTTGTATAACAAAAATGGAAACATGAATAAAAAGAACCTTGGTTCTCTCTTAGTTCCAGTTTTTGTACAGAATGTATTTCATCTAATTGCAATTGCATTTTAAATGTGTGCTTGTTTTGTTTCATCCCTGTGTATCCAATGACAGTGTCCGGACTTCCAAATGCACACTTTGCATGTTTTCTATGTTGGTCCATCTGGATTATTCTTTGGTAGTTAATGGTTGAAAAATTATATAGTAAAAATTCTCAAACATTAAAAATATGTACTGAAACGTTTGGCAATTGAGAGAAATAGTGTTCCTGACAGTACTAAGATTTATAGCTTCAGAGAAGTGTATGGACCATTTAAAAGGATCTTCAAAAACCCTTTGGTGAATAAAAGAACTGATTTTAAAAAATGTCTTACAGATTTTTTTTTTTTGTCACTGGAAGTTAGAAGTTACTTGCCTAGATTTGATGCCATGTGTTTGGTATGTTAGATACTTGATTTACATTATAGATGTAATTTTAAAATGGAAAGCAGCTGCTCTTTTTGTCAGATCTTCAGACACAAAGTAGACTGCAAAATATTTATCAACTTCTTTTGTTGGTTTTGATATATGCAACATTGGGAATATTGCTTGTTCAGTTTTTTCTTTTTTTTTTCTTTTTTTTTTTTCTTTAAGAATTTTGTTTGGTTTGCTCTGTTGATGTCATCCCCTCATTTCTTCTCTAGTAGTTATGTTCAAATTTCTGTTTTAACTTCATAGGATGATTGATGTGTAAAATCTATTGACTTGCGCAATAGTCTGTGGAGAAGACAGCTGTGAATTCTGTCACTTGGGATTTTTAATGTTGATCCAGAGACAAAGGTGTCATTAATGCTGTAGAAGAGTTTTTGCACTCCTATATTGTGCAGTGTAAAACAGTTTATATGTTTGTCTGCATTTAATGCTTGAGTACTGTGTGTGAAGGTCCAGCTGTACTGGGTATGGATCTCATACCTTCCAGTTAAAAGGAGTAACTGAAGTATTGATGAATCTCCTTCAATTAACACTAAACCAAAACATGTAACTCAGTTTGAAGGCTGAGGATAACAGTCTGGAATTAGCATCTGGAGTCCCTTTTTTTGGTCAGATGGCTCAGAGAGCTGTCCTGGATCTGCCAGAGCTGCTCGGTGCAGGTAGCTGGAGCTGGCATCCCTCTCCTGGGCCTCCAAACAAGTGGGGTTGGTGCTGTTGTCCCACCCCGAGGGCTCTGGGCCTGTGTCCATCTTCAGCCACTGGCTCCCAGGCCTGCAGCCCTCACACACCCTCAGTGCCTTCAGGCTGCTCTGCCACAGCATTTGTTATGGTAAAACTGCCCAGACAGAACACGTATTGCTGACAGGCCTTGTTGAGATGCTCCTTTGGCTTAGGATGAGTAGGCTTTTCTTAGCCCATGTTCCTACCTGGCCGGCTTGGAAGGTGAGGCGCTTTGCCATGGAGAGTTGGGCCTGGGTGTTGTGGGGTTAAAGGTTAAAGCCCGCTGGAGGCCCCTGTATGGGACATCTGACTGGTGTTGTGGTGGTCCGGATGGGAAGTTCGTGTGTTTCTGAGGAATTTGTGGCTCGTCCGGTGCCTGTGTATTTTGACTATTACAGGGGAGCAGGGATCCCTTCTCCCTCTTTGGCCTGTGGAGGAGAGCAGTTGAGAGAAGACAACCACTACAAGTGACTGAAATATCTTGTGCCAACTTCCAGTCATCTCTTCTACTAATTTTGTTGCAGATATGCAGAAGTAGGAGAAGAGAATGACTTGATTCTTACTGAGAGCTAAAATGCCAGGTCACTGAAGCTGAGGGCTCCTTTTCGCATATCTCTGAGGGAGGGGGTGGATGGTGGCTTTGTTTGTGGTTTTTTCTAGCAAAATATTTTTTCAACCTTGGTTTTGATCAGTCAGAAGTAAAAGATTTAATGCGCTATCTTTTAATTTGTGGTTTTCTGTGTATTATCAAATAATTAATTGTAGAAGGGTCAAGTTTGGAAGAAACCTTTTAAGATTATCTAGTCTGACCTGCCTGTGCAAGCAGGATCAGCCAGAACTGTGTCTGCCTGGGTTGTAAATATCTCCAAGGATGGAGTCTCTAGAACCTCTCTGGGCCTCTGTACAACAGGTGACTACCCTTCCAGTAAAAAGGGTGGAGTTTTTATTCCAGATGGAATGTAATGGTTTTTAATGTGCTTGATATTTAATTGAATTATGTTTTTGGCAAGGGAGTGACTAGCAAAATGCTGAGGGATACAGCTATATAGGAGGTGGGCACCTTTTTTTTTCTTCTTTGGGGAGCAGGTGACTTCTTTTCCTGTCCTCTGTAGGCTTTTTAAAGAAATACCTGCTACTTAGTTTTAAAAGGATGGACCAGATACTCCATAAGTTGATAATCTCTAGAGGGCAGAGACTGTTTTGTGCTGAAGCATTTTTAATGTCTCCCCTGTTGGGAGAGAGAGGAGACATTAAGAATGTGTAGGCTGGAGCACTGTGGTGTGATGGGATAACCTCCAATGCTAAGAAGGACCTATTATACATTATTTGTAGAGGAAAAAATAGTGTTTGCATTTTTTTCTTAGCTTGTGTCATAGATATTGCTATATTCTGCAATTTTTTGGTGCTGAAAGTAAATTACTTTTTCTACTAAAGCAAGAATGAGTAGATTTGAAACTAGCAAAGATGAGATGCATCTTTGTCCATTAAATTGTTTTTTTTAAAATAAAATGTCCTATTATAGGATCAGTTTGTAGTTGCAATTCTTGCATCCATCACTTTTAGCCAGTTGATGAATTGACATGGTAATGTTTTTGTGGTCCAGCCACCAAAATAAATAGGTAAGAAAGAAAAATTATTAGTGGCTGTCTTTAGAAGCAGTTGAAAATGTGCAGAACACCTGTACAAAAGCTTGATGTCTTTGAGGAAAGAGCAGAGATGCAAGATGGAAAATTTCTCAACCTGTTTTGAGATGAGCTCCATGGTTTGTCTCACATGCACAGATCATCTGTTGCTACATATAGAGCTGTACTTAAAAGGAAGTTAATTTGTATAGGAATGTTCTCACAGCATTGATGATAGTAAAGCTTACATCTTGGAAGAATTATTTCTGCAATAGTACTCAAAGAGAAATTGGATGTTCCTTTTTGCAGGATCTCTAGAAGCCATACTGCATTCTGTGTTGCACTGTGCTCAGCTACACTAAATATAACAATGTAAGATCAATGTACTTTAGCCTTTCTCAGAGTTGATAAAAGCACTTTCAGTTGTGTTTTCTTTTTTCTTTAATCCTGTGTCTTGATGGGTTCCTCTTTGATTCACTTTTTGTTAACCTTGTCTTGTTGTCTATCAGTAGGGCTGTCTGCTGACCTTGTCTGAGATACCATCTGTTGACCTCTTGGTGCTGGCCCTGAATTAGACATATGTCAAGATTTACAATGTGAGAACTGCTGTCAGAGAGCATAGGGAGATTTTCAGGGAGATTTTCAGGGCCTGGAGTGCATAGCTATTGCAAGCTGGGACTGTTCAAGTTTAGCACTCTGAGGGGGTTGTCCTTGTGGGCTCTTGACATCAAACAGTTAAATCTTGCTCCCTTGAGATTGAGACCTATAGGAGTTTGCTAGGCTGTTTTAAGTAAGGCTCTAAAACAAGCCTGCCAAATACAAATGGTGGCCATTTAGCATAGTTGATGTTAGAGGATTATAAATGTGCAACTATGTCACTGTTTTGTGCTTCCTTGAAGCGTATGGTGGCACCAAATGTCTGGAGTCAGCCTAACCTTATTTTCCTTTAAAGTAGGTGCTTCTATTTGGCAGTAGTTTTGGAATTGATCAAAACATCCATCTTCAGCTTTTCTTCATAGTGGCTATTCTGTGTCCAAGTGTGGCAGGTCCTTTGTTCTTTTGTTAGGTGAATCCAGTGTGGATTCTTGACTTTTCCAGAATTACTTGTTATTTTACTTCTAGAGTCTTTATAGTATTAGAGATTCTACAGCAGGGGCAGAACTCAGATGGGCCTGTGTCCTGTTCCTCATTTGGCAATGTTGAAGGCATGAGGAATTGAAGGTAACCTCTCTTGTGCTTAGCAGGGAAAGGGTATCTGACATTCACAGGATCCCCAGGATAACTGCTCAGATGGCCCATGTATCTTGAAGGTAGATAAATGATGGGCAACCTCTTTCTCTGCAAGAGTATGTGTCTCAGTAGGGAGGTCATACATGGTCATTCTTGCTGGCTACTTTTCTCTCCCCACATAGAAAAAGGAGCACTTACATTTCCAAATACCTGAAATGTGGGACCATGCTGCTATTATGGGTTACATGGTTGATATTTGTTGAAGCTATTGGACGTGACTGTTACACATGAATGTGTTAAGCCTCCCCTCAGCCTCTGTGTTCCTGAGTTGCTTCTGTGGGTTGTTTTCAGTCACTGTGCCACACAGTCCTTGAAGTAATGATGTTAAAGGTAGCATTGCTCATCACTGATGTCAGAAAGAAATTTCTTTGCCAAGTCTGTTTCAGTCAGGATTTACGCATGATAGCGTGAAAGTGTTCTAGTATTTCAGTAGACACAGGGATATTCAGCTTAAAAACTGTAAAGGGAAATCTGAATTAAAATTCTAATAATAATTTCCAATATCTGTAAGTGATGCAGAGCATGAAGCTTGAAAATTTTATAATACTACCATCTCCCCTTCCCTTAGCATTTATCCCCCTTCATTTAATCTCTTATCTGGATTAATGGGAACAAAACAATTTCTCCTGTTATATTGTAAACTTTAGTCCAAAAGAATATTAGCTAAGTGAGGTTTTCTGGATTTTTTTTTTTTTTTTACTGTGGGGTTATACTGAATAAGGAGCTTTAAAATGAATGTAGTTTCTTAATCTTAAATACTGGATTATTTCCTGATTATGTGTGACTGACCCATTGTGTACCAAAAAGAAACTTTTTAACTGTTCACCTTTTACTGTTTTATGGCTGTTGTACTCATAAAGTTCTTTCTGACCCACAGAATATTGTATCAAATTTCAATTCTCACAAAGAGAAAATTGGAAAGGTTTGGTGAAGTTGCCTTAATAATGTTTTGAAAAGTTAGCATGCTTTGTAAACATTTAGACTGCTCTGTGATCACTCCTTGAAGCTTGGATTTAGGTTGTAAGCCTTGCCACAAAATAGATCCTACTCTTCAGATCTTTGAGACTCTCTAGTTAATCTCAATTTTTTATTTCTGACAATTTTCTTGTAATATTAATATTTGTTGAATAGGTTTGGAAGAAGGTTTGTATGTTCTATTTCCCTGTTACCATTTTATGCCATTTAAGGAATTATTTAAGGAACTCATTTCAGGGTTAAAAATGCCCTGAATTGTTCTGTTTTCTGAAAAGTAGTTCAGTTTCCTACAAAACTGAACAATTGCATAGTGAATGTTGACAAGATCCTGGCTTTGTTTCCTAGAAATATTGTTTCTTCAAGGTGATTTGAACCAACATCAGCACTTTTTGATAGCAGTGCATCTTAGTAATAATTAAAATTTTTCACTTGCTTCAAGAAGGGTTTCTTTCCTAGACAAGTGATATCTTGCGGATCAAGAATGAAAACTGCTTTTATATTTGGACTTAAACACTTCAATGTAAATACATAAAAAATACAAAAGTTTCTTTAACTGGCTTTTTAAAAATACTCATCATTCTTCAGTTTTTCTTCTTACTCTCATCTCATTTTATGTTTAGTGCTCATACCAGATACCTTTGGAGCTGAGAACAAAGCCAGGAAGGGAATAATAACAGAATTTTATATTTGAGTCTGAGTTTATTGTTGAATGTGCAGAATATAGAAATAAGACTTTCCAATGCAGTTTAATTGAAAAACACAGTATTTCTTTTTATGATATGGTTTATGTTTGTCATTGTCTTCCTTTTCTGAGTTTAGAGATGTTTCATCACACCAGTTGAAATCATAGTGTTTTCCCTTTGCATCACCACTTGTTTCTGTTAGTAGATTTAACAGTAACAGTAGAAATACTGAACTATTTCTTAGCCCATAGGTGTTAAGCTGTTTCTCAACCCATTCATCCTCAGCACTGAGGGTTGAGAGCTACAGGCTGGGGAAAGCTGTTCTATGGCTGTGCTAGGCTTAGAGAAGATTCAGTTATTCCTTATTTTTGTTGTTGTTTTGAAGCACTGGTATACTCCAGCTCTCTTTTTCTTGATAAATATATATATTACAGGAGTCCATTAAACTAGATCAGTCTACAAATCCTTGTATGGCTTTATTTAACAGGGTGATTTTTCACTAACTGAAGAATTCTCACATCTTCTGAGATGTCTATCCAAAAAGCATAACTTCTTACCTAATAAGCAAAGTAAAACTAAAGCAGTTTTAGATATTTTTTTCCTAAGAACATTCTGTCCTTTATGTTGTTGCAGTGACTTTCCACTCCAGTGAATATGCATGGGTTTTGTTACGTTTCTGGAGGTTCTTCCTAACCTTCATGCTGCAACAACAGATCTGGTGTGCAATGGCCAAGGGTTGGGGGGTTTCTTTTTTTGATTGAAAAGAAAATACAGAGTCTCTGGAGGGAAAAACAAATAATTGCAGTTTGTTAGTGTACAGATTTAAGCTTTCCAGACCTTTACCAGTAAAACTAATTTATTTTTGTGTGTATTATATACATCTAAGCTGTTTTAGATGTGACAACAAAATCAGTTTGTTTTAGTTACCACTTCTAGAAGCATTTGCTGAAGTCTTAAGGCTTCTTACTTAAACATGATGATTGTAATTTTTGCAGGTTTCTGTAGCTGCTTCCAGTGCTGGAAGAGGATCTCCAGCTGTAACTCTAGTGCAGTTGCCTTCTGGTCAAACTGTTCATGTCCAGGGTGTCATTCAAGCCACACAGCCCTCAGTCATTCAGTCACCACATATGCAAGCTGTTCAGGTTAGCTTTTTTATTGTTACATTTTCATGAATATTTGGTACCTCATAACTCTTTTCCCAGCCCATCTTCAGTTTCTCTTCATTCCAACCAGTGCTGCAAGATTTACTCAGGTGGCACAGGAAACAGCAAGAGGCAAGTTGGCAAACATCCAACCAGCAGCAGCTCTACAAGCATTGTGTAGCAATTCCTCAATGCTTCCTGTTTATCTTACAAGAAATTGTCTTGGAACTTGTGTTTCTGAGCTTACGCAATAGCAAATTTGTGTCATAACATGGCCTTGCTTCAGTGTATCCTGCAGTTTTTCCATTTGGTTAAATTCTATGAACATAGCATTTCTAATGAGACTATGAACTCATAAATTTTCAAGTATCTCCTATTTTATTATTGGAGAGGGTCTGGACATAGTAGAAGTAAACATATTGTATCAAGTGGTTCCTTGTTTTTAGGCTCTATCAGACCCTGTTAGACATCTTGTATTGCTTTATGTGGATATGTAGATACCAAAAATACAGGCAGCCTCAAAACAAATATTCATGTGGCAGATGTTCACATGTTTAATGTTGCTGTAACTAGAAAACAGAGATCAGTGCAAAATGTGTAAGACTTTTCAGAGTTTTTAAAAAGTAGAAAAGGCACGAAAGAATAAATTTGCAGTGTTTTGAAAATTGCTAGGCCTCCCATTGGCATTTTTCTTGTAGCTAGGAAGGCCTCTGCTCTAGTTTGATTAAAATCTGTTTGTGAAATGTAAACTGAATTGCTTTTTGCAGATCCAGTTGATATTTCTGGTAAGAGACATGATGCACCTCTCCCTGTTATGAGGGAAGGGTTTTACCTGTGGCCATTGCAACATGTTCAGGAAAAGCCATGTGTTGTCAGTCTTGAGAAGCCATGTTTAATGTTAGAGGCTTCTTGGTAACTTTCTAGTATAATAAATAAAAGGGCATATATAAGTCTGATTTATATTCGAGAAAAAGACTAAAACCATGATCAGATAATGAGTATTTTATTGTTGAGCAGTAGGTGTAGATGATGGGTCGTCAAGGTTTTGAAATCCTGGATCATTCTTGAAAGAAGTACGGTAAATGTCAATACTTGATCAAACTTGAAGTCATAACAGAGTATTCAAAGTAAATATTTTTTTCATTGAAATTCTTTCTAATGGCAATTTTCCTGAGTAACCTTTATTCAGTAAGCACATTAATAATTCCCAGTTTCTGTCACTGCTTTTCTTTAAGTCAGCGTAGTCAGGACATACATGCAAAGATAGAGGACTTTTTTCAAAGCTCAGAAGGAGAAATTTCTCAGGAATCTCTTGCCAGCTGCTGCTGTGTCATCTTAGGGGAGTAGAAGTCAACTGTTTGTTGTATTGAGTGAACTCTGGCTGTCCACTCTTCCCCAAAGGAATAGAAACAGAAAAGTTTTGTCCCAATTAATACTGACTAGTTAGTTCCAGGATTTTGCTTTGGTTTCATCTGGATAAGAAAGGGCTTGAAGATGCTGTAGAAGACTCCATTACAGAGGGTGTTCAGCCCTTCTGTGATCCTTTTCAGTACACTATCCTGCCACCTGGCATTTCCTTTGAAACATTTGGCTTTAACTTGCTACCTTCTGTCTGCCAGACCATGGGGAACTTGGGAAACTATATCAGTTTAAAAAAGAAATAAAGAAGTATGCTGAAGGTTGATGTTGAAGCGTGCATGACCTCTCCCTCAAACATCTGCCGTTTTCAACCGGAAAGTGCTGAAAAGTTCTTGTCATAAGGTTGCTTTTTAGATGAAAAAAGATGTTTATAGCATTCCTTATTGTTTTGTTAAATGTTGTTTTACTTGTAGGAGGATTTAAAGTGTTATTTGACTTATTGCTTATTCCTCCCAGTAATGTATCAGGTCTTGGAAATAATTAACATGAGTTTGAAGTTAAATTTGTTCAAATGCAGATGAAGTTGAAATAGGGAAAGTTGAAATCTGAACAATGTCCGGGAAAAAAATTACAATGGTTTGTTTATTAACATTGTGGACATTGTTGCTTGCCATTAGAGTGATCTAAAGTGTTCATTTCTCTCTTTGTCATGATGAAAATTAAAGCTTTTGAAATTTCTTGCAGAAAATTTCCTCTTCCACGTTGTAGTGGTTTGAAACTGGCCAAATGCCAGTGACCCATGGAAGCTGTTCACTCACCCTCTCCTGCTACAGGTGGGCAGAGGAGAGAAAATTTAACAAAGGGTTTGTGAATTGAGATAAAGACTGAGAGAAAACACTTCAAGGGCAAAACCAGCTCAACTTAAAGATATAAAGTGAATTTATTGCTAACAAAATCAGAGCTGGATAATGAGAAGCAAAATATGCCCTTAAAAACACCTTTTTTCCCCAGCCCCTCCTTCCTTCCCACTGACAGTGCAGGGAGACAAAGTGTGGGGATTTTGGTCATTTCATCACCAGAGGTTTATTTTGCTGCTCAGGGGAAGAAGTTGTTCCCCAGTGAGACTGTGGGGTCCCTCCCACGGGAGACCATTCTCTGTTAACTTCTCCAGCGTGGCAGCAATCTTTCGAGCAGCAGTCCTCCCAAAACTGCTGCAGTGTGAGTCCCTCCCACAGGCAAACAGTCCTCCCAAAACTGCTGTGGCATGGGTCAGTCTGTCAGGGGGTGCAGTCCCCCAAGGACAGGCTGCTCCTACTTGGGAGCAAGATCTATCTCTCCATGGGTCTCCCGGTGGACCACAGCCTCCTCCAGGCACCCACCTGCTCTGGCATGGGCATGTCCCCCTTGGGCTGTGGGTGGGTTCCCATGGGCTGCAGGGGCACGGCTGCTTCACCATGGTCTTCACCACTGCCTGCAGAGGAATCTTGGCTCTGGTGTCTGGAACACCTCCTCCTCCTCCACTGACATTGGTGTGTCTATGTTGTTTCCCTCGTATGTTCTCACCTCTTTTCTAGCTAGAATTAAAACTGCCTCCCACCTTTGTTTTGATCTCTTCCTAAATATGTTAACCCAGAGGCATTACCACCATCTCTAATTGGACCCAGCTTGGCCAATGCCATGTCCACCCTCAGAGCCGTCAGGGATCGGTTCTGCTGGACGTTGTGGAAGCTTCTAGCAGCTTCTCAGAAAAGCCACCTCTGTGGCCCCTTTGCTACCAAAGCCCAGGCTGTGCAAAAGCAACACACACATTAAAATGCTTAACTCATCTTGTGATTTCCTTACCCTCTTCATAAAATATGACTGTTCCCAAATTCTTCAGCCGTCTTCACAAACTGGGGGGTCTGTTGGTAGCTCTTAGTGGAATGTGATGATTTAAAGACAACTGAGATCTTGTTTTTGAGCTATTTGTCCTGGGACAAATAGATTATTTATTAACCCCCATGCCTCAGCAGAATGAAAATTCTGTTTTGAGTTAGGATGCCCAGGCTCTTTCTTGACTGTGCTATACTCTTTTACTTTTGAAGGATTATGCCAGAGGCTTGAAAGTTGATCCATAAGGAGATTGCTGAAGGCACATTTTGAGGGAAATGTCTTTCAGGAGCTCTCTCTGGTGCTTGGTCTCTCCTGCAAAAGGAGGAATACAAACTTCTTGAAGCACCTGTATCTCTGCAGTCAGCTCTGATGTCTGGTTTGGAGCTATACATGCAGGAGTAACTCTCACTGCCTAGGTGGCAGGCACAGAGTTCTAATGATATTTGGTGCATATTACCCAGAAAAATGAGGCTGCATTAAATATTTTTACACAGATGCGTAGTGTAATAAAATTACAAGTGGAGAGACAATTTCATTCTGCAATAACCTGTAGTTCCTTCAAGGTGTAGTTCTAGAGGTTTGAGTTGAGGTGACCCAGGCCTGTAAATTCCCAGAACCTTCCAGAAAGTAATTTTCTATTGAGGCCAGGCAGGTTTTGTTTCAAGTACCAAACACTGAGCACTGGCAGATGCATTAATTCTAGAGCTCTTCCTTGTATTCCCTAAGGTTCCACTGCAGCCAGTTCAAACTCTTGAAGTCTTCTAGTCTTTTACATCATGTTTGTTCAGTGTAAGTTTAACAAAGTGCTTAATCTGAAACTGCAGTCTGGTCTGTCTTCATGTGAAAAGGTTTTACACTGTTTCAATTTGGAAATCTCAACACAACAATAGTTCTGAGTAGTTAAAAGAATCCAAGAAAATAATCCCTTTTCCTTGTTCAATAATGACTTTCAGTTCTGTGTAGTGAGATAAATATTGGTCAAGAGTATGATTCAGCCCTAGGCCTTAATGTTGTCTGGGGTAATTTTAAGAGAAGAAGAATGTATGAAAATTGTAAAAAAGTCTGAGAAAATGAGATACTGTGGACTTCTCAGGCATTTCCAAAACTCATAAACATTGCTAAGCAATGTTTTTGTATTTATGAATGTGTTAGTAAGTCAAATAAATGTATATATTTAAATAACGTTATTTTTAAAATAGCTTTGGTGTGGTGTGAAGAAACTTTTATATTGTGTACTATTATTTAAGGCACATTAGCGCAATATTCTGTATTTCAGGTATTTGACCTCACTTTAAGAGCTAATTAAATCATATTATATTTTTATGTTTAAAGAAATCTGTTTCCAGTACTTTTTCTAAGTGTCATTCACAAAAAAGTAACCTGGATTATATTGACTTTTTCCTTTTTCAAATAGAAGATGTTATCTGAGTGGCTATGTCTGGGTCACCTCAGAGTTTGTGATTTGCGTTGGAAAAAGTAGCCCAAAATCACAATTGGTGATAAATAAGTCAACAAACTTCCCATATGTAAACGTGGAAGGAATTTTTAAAATTATTTAACTCTGCTGCTATATTTTTTTAATGAAGTTATGAATTTCAGAAACTTTGCTATTACAGGTAGCATCGATTGCAGATGAAGCTGCACAACCAGAAGTGATAATTGATTCTCAAAAACGTAGGGAAATACTTTCAAGAAGGCCTTCATACCGGTAAGGACTTTTAATTTTGGTTTTACTGGTTTTAAAGGCAGCTTATTTATTACAGCAAAACTGTCTGATAAAAGTCAGTTATTTGATTTTCTTATGGGTACGGATTTCCAAGTACATAAAATTACTTACATTGTTTTTTTAGAAAAATTTTGAATGAGCTCTCATCAGATGCTCCTGCAGTAGCGAAGATCGAAGAAGAAGAGAAGTCAGAAGATGAAGGAACGCCTTCTGGTATTTCTGCAATGGCCATGCCAACCAGCCTGTATCATACTAACACAGGGCAATACCGTATGTTTGCAAATGTACTATGTGATGATGCAGAACATACATTGCACAGCTTTGTTTCTGTTACATAATGCAGTAGGGATGCTTGATTTTGATGAAGAATAAGAGATTCTGTATCTCTAAGTAATTATTATTAATTTTTTCTAACGTGGGGATTATAGACTTTTAATCTCTTGTACTATTTGTTAGCTGCTAGATTTAGTGCTTCTAGAGCTTCTGTGCATTAAAATGTGGAGGTGAGGCTCAGATGAAATGAAAAATGTTGACACTTTTATGTGAATGTTCAATGATACAAATTATTGCAGTTTCAAATTCTTGTGATTTGCTATGTACTAGTGCTAGTCATTATATGAAATGGCAAATAGAGTTTTTTGAAATGTAAGATTGGAGTATAAAATTACTTGTTAAATTCCAAATTTTTTTAAAAAGAACCATGTCTTTTTGTCACCAGTTTTTAAGTATCTACACTTTAAAAGCAGAATTAACCTAAATCATGGTTTCTAACATTTGATACATCATCCAAATGAAAGTTAAAAATTACCTTCATGGTTCTGCTCTATAGATTTGCTTTTGGATATTTTAATTCCTGTATTTATAGTAGAAGCGTTGCATAGCTTGCACTCTGTGGCTTCTTTGGACATAATAAGATAATCAGTTATTGGTTTGGATAACTTTATAATAATAACAACTTTTTTTAAAATTTGTATTTTATAAAGCTTCACTCCTATAGTTTGTAGGGGTTTTTTCATGTCTTTTCATAAGTAGACACACTAAAGTGCAGGTGTTTTTCCTTTGGTATAATGACAGGAAGATTGCATAAGAAATGTTGTGGAGTTTTTTTCCTGAAATGAGAAAACAGAGGAAGTCTATTAAAACACTGCAATGCCATATAAAAGAGGATAGAATGGCTCTAGTTATGTTCTGCTCACCCTTAGAATTCTTCAGTTGTTTTTAATTTATGCATCTAAACTAATTATTAATGGTGAGAAGACAGAATTTGCCTGTAGAATATATCCTTTCAGCATAGAAAGTAATTTTGCTTGTGTCCCTAGGCTGCTTTTCTTACCCTTTCTGTAAGCTATAGACATAAATAGATGTTTCTTGTGTGATGTTCAGCATCTGAAGCATTCTTTTCTGTGGAAAAGAATATGGTCATCCTAAATTACAAGTATCCAGTACAGAATCTGGCATGTATTGCTGTATTCCAAGAAAAATTAAATATTTTCTCCAGTTTTTGAATTGTATTTTTTATTTTGCTTAGGTTTAATTAAGAATATATATATGTTTGCCATTTCAGGGCTTAAAACAAAGTGTTATAATGTCTGTGTATTACCTAGCTAGCCTGTAAACCCATAGGGTTTCTAAGAAATTTTAGAGCTTAGGTTTAATTGTAGCTTCCTGTGGGAAGCCAGAGTTGTACTTTGACTACAGTGTCTTGCAGGAGGTGATTCTTAGAGAAATATATTTTCATTTGACAACACCTATCAACAGTTGTAATAGGGAAGTGTTTAAGTGAATTACAAAATTCAAGGGTTTTGCTTTCTTGTTCAAGCAGACATTTACTTCTGAATATTAAGCAACAGAGAGCATCACTGACAATGTGAGAACAGAATCCGCAAAAATTTAATTAAATCTCATGTGTCTTAATTTAAACTTGACTATAAGCCAAACTTGGGAGATTTCTGTTCTTTGCTGCTTTTTCTTTGAGTAAGTTATAGTTGTAGCTAAAACATGTGCTGTATAATTAAGGTTCTCATCATAATGGGGCATTGCTTCAAAATGCAATATCAGCCTTCATAGGGACTCTCCTATGAAGAGTTGTCAGCTCCTACAGGACTCTCTTGGTTTTTGGCTCAAAAACTTTGTTTTGAGAGCTTTTTCTTTTTCGAAACAGTATTTCTTGCTGAATTTATTAATTCATTAATTTGGAGGGGTTTTTAAAGTTCATTTTTGTGCATTACAATATCTTTTGCCTTAGCAAAGTCTGTGTATTTAAATTCTGGTTAGGGCAGGTGGTAGCCAGGTTGGTAATTTCCTTGTAATAAAGGGGGTCTTAATTTGGAACTTACTGAAGAGAGCTTGACTGTTGATCCCTAGTCTTTGCATGTTTGAAGCATAGATCTGAAGCATTTCTGAGCCATCCTGTCCATCCTTTTGGTTGCCTGTGATCCTCAGGAACTGCTGTTAGCTAAAACCAGGAAAACTGGATGGGAATTTAGCAGCTCCAGTGTTGATTTTAGACTGGATATGATGCAGAGGGTCACTCCATGTACATCCTTCATCTTTCTGCCTCCTGTCAATAGCTCTGTGCTTCTGCCTGTCGTTACTGTGCCTGGGGATTCCTCTCTCTCTCCCTGGGCAGCATGGGCTGCACAGGTTCTCCTCTGCAGGCACCCACTGGTTTACACATGAAGCCTGTGCAGTGTCTATGGCAATGAAGAGCTGGCCTTGTGGTGTCACTGTGGCCATCTCTACTGTGCCCTGGTTTATAAGAGGTGCTATGTTATATTACATTTGCTGGTTCTTTTTTTTCTCCACTGTTCTCTCTATTCCTGCAAAGGAAAGGCAGTTTAGTTGAAGAGATCATTTTGACTGTGTGTTTATGTCTGGAATAACTCTTTTTGGTAGAACTTGATAAGTAAATTTTTCTGGGAAACATGCATTTTTGTCTATTAGCAGCATCGATGGCTGTTCTCTACTTGCATTTCACCAGCCAAAATGGTATGTTGCCATGGTTTCCAAGTATCTTTTTCCTTAGAGCTTCTTGGCTTTGGCTTATGGAAGCAGACAGACTGACATGACCAGATAAAATGTCTTTGCCAGCTACCTCCATCAACATATGTGTGATCTTTCTGTCAGGGAAATGGGTAGTTTTGCACAAGGTGCTGTCTTGTGTAGGAGCCTTGTATTCTCCTCTGACTACACCTACTCTGTTGGCTGTAGTTCTGTCATGATGGTTATTTAGTACTGGAAAAAATTATTAGTTCTTCACCTGTGGTAGGGGTCTAATGTGTAAGAGTTGTTAATTCAGTTGGAGTGTGTGAATCAGCCTCTCCATCCCTCTGCCTCCTTTGCATATCATGATGATCTGCATGAAAAAATGCAAGGGGAAATGAAAATTATTAGAAATTTTCCTGTCTGTTTGGGTTACTTGCTGTGTTAGAATAGACTTTTAACAATTGGAGAATTAAGAAATCTTTTGGGGAAGACTAACTTTAGTTCCATTTCCAGTTTTGGAGGGGAAAAAGATCTGGTTTTTCTGGATTAGAGCTGATGATTGTACTCAGAGAGTGGTATTAGTACTGTCTTCACTCCTAGCTGGAAGAGAAGATGCCACTTGCATCCATCCACCTGCATGACGTTCAGCTTCAGGGACTGTCCAAGAAAGTCGTGTACTCATCATTAAAGGCCCAGTTTTCAGTAGAGTTCCAGCACACCAAAATGTGTGCACTGGTTAAGATCAGGACAGTAAATGGAGGGACAGGCAGTGTGGTGTGCTGTTCTGGGAACATGGCAGGAATCAGTCCTGTGAGAGAGGCAGTTACTGGAATTAATTCACTTTTGTTTATAAAGTACTGGATTGGGATCTGAATAAATACTTGCAGGACAGCTGTGACGTTTGTTTACCCAGGTTAACTGTGGAGCCAAGAGCTTTGTATCAAAGCTGTGCTGATGTTTTACTCTTTAGGAAGCCAGACTGACTGGGGTTTATGTGGTATGGTTCAGTGGTGTAGATGTACCATTCCTGGTGCTAACTCTGAGAGGCAGAAGTTGGCTCTTTATAATTTCTCTGGGAGATAGAGTTGACAAGTTTTGTTGCTCTTGTCCTGGACTTTGTGAAGAGTAGAGCATGCCATGCTTTACTTTTCTTGCTTTTCTCTCTTTTGTCCTGCCCTAAAAATTGGGGCACTTTCTGCTTTGGAGGCCAGACTGAAGCATCTTGCGCTCTACACCCTGCCACACTCTTCCCGTTCTCCTCAGTGCCTTACCGAGCCTGTGTGCAGCACCCAACTAATTCCTATGTTACATATTCCTTATTCCAAGGGCAGGACTGGAGGTCAGCGCTGAACCTTGTTTCAGCATTGCAGATAAGGCTCTGAACTTAATTCAGCATGGGAGGCATTCCATGTTTTCCCCAAAAGAAGCTAATTCAGCCGTTGGGATTTGGCAATCTCAGTCTCTTTCACGTTTATATCTGAAGTTGAGCTTTTGAGATAACCTACTGTTGTCAAAACAGAACATTTGAAATCAACTATCTCTGAAATTCACATAGGTATCTAACAAATTCTGTGTTGAGTTAAGCTGAGCTGAACCTTCAAGGATGGCATAAAGCACTGTAATCTGACAGTGAACTCGGAGGAGTTGGCAAGCCTGACTCTTTTTATATGTCTGACTTTTGTAACATCTCAGATCACTTTAAATAGAGTGTTCATAGTTTAAATGTCTTTCGGGGGAGAAAGGAGTTTTTACTCCTTGGGAATTGGGTTCTCAGCTAAGTTTCAGGATTGTTTTACATAACATAGGAGATGTGGATTTGGCTGGTGAATCACTTGGTAGAAAAGGAATTGGCTCAAAGAGCTCAAGTCAATAGCTTGATGTTCAATTGGAGGCCAGTGATGGGTGGTGTCCTTCAGAGACCTGGTTTGGGACCAGTATTATTTAGTATCTTTGATTGGAGATGTGGAAGGTGGGGTTGAATGCACCTCAGAAAGTTTGCAGGTGACACAGGCTAAATGATGCAGTTCATACTCAAAAAGAGAAGGGATCCCATCCAAAGGGACTGTGACAGAGTAGAGAGGTGGACCCATGCAATCTCCATGATGAAGCCAGCTCAGGGTTCTACGTATGGGTTGTGGCAATCCTAAATGTGGACACAGGCTGGGCAATGAGTGGATAGAGAGGACTTGGAAGTGCTGGTGGCTGAAACACTGAGTATGAGCTGGCAATGTGTGCTTGCCCAGAAAGCCAGCCAGATCTTAGGCTGCATCCAAAGCTGAGTGGGCATCAGATTGAGCCATGGGATTCTGCCCCTCTGCTCAGGTGAGACCCCTCCTGGAGTGCTGCATCCAGCTCTGAGTTTCCAGCACAAGACAGACATGGACTTGCTTGAACAGATCCAGAGAAGGGCTGTGGAGATTAATAGGGGCTGGAGACCTTCCCTATAAAGACAGGTTGACAGGTTTGGGATTGATTAGCTTGCAGAAAAGGTGGCTCTAGGGAGACCTTGCAGTAGCTTTCCACTACTTAAAGAGGGCCTACAAAAAAGATAGGAAGGACTCTTTATCAGGGTGCCTAGTGATAGGATGAAAGGCAACAGCTTTAAATAGAGAGGATAGACTTAGTTTAGATATGGGAATGAAATCTTCACTTTGAGGATTGCAAGGCACTGGAACAGGTTACCCAGAGAAGTTGTGGATGCCCCATTCCAGGAAATGTTCAAGGCCAGGTTGGATGGGGAGGCTCTGAGCAACCTGATTTAGTGGAAGGTGCCTCTGCCTGTGGCAGGGGAGTTGGAACTAGATGATCTTGAAGGTCCCTTCTAACTCAAGCCATTCTATGATTTAATGATATTTCTGTGTTTAAAAAAGGCAATGCTAATTTCAAAAGGAATATACAATTAATAATGTCTCTAGGGTATTGCATTTCTATAAATATGTGGTTATGGCAAGAATGCAGTGTGATTTTTTTAATGGGGATTTTTTTTTTCTCATATTGTTATTACATTGAGGGGAGAACTCCACTGTGTTCTGTTTTTATTTTTACATGAGTATTGGGCTCTGTACAACTGTGTACAACCTGGTTAAATGTGCTAAACTTCTTCTTACACTAAGGAAAGGATTGTTAGTGTTAAACAACTTTCTCCTCCTTTGTCTTGATGTCCTGGTTTTTGTTTTCTAACAGTCAATAAGCAGCTTTTTTTAAGAATTTTTTAAAAATAACTTCCATGTTAGTATTTAAAATAACACTTTTATATGGGTAGGAGCTACTATTTTTCCCCCATATTTAAACTATTTTAGTAGAGTTAATATTTCTGGAAACAGAGATAAAATGTGTTGAACACTGCTTTTTATCTGTTATATGTGTGGCATATACTACATAACAGGCTTTATATTTGTGGAAATCAGTATTAATATTACCTAAGTTTTATCATCCAATTGATCCTCAAGCAAGGAGAGGATCAGGAGTCCTTTAGGACAATGTTTATTTCATGTTTTTTAGCATGTGTTATGTCTTTCTATTGCCTAACTTATATTTTTCTTTTCTTTTCTTTTTTTTCTGTTTAGTTACCATATCTCAAGGTGGTACAATTCAGACTGTGACGAATTCAGGAGCTCCTCAGCCAGGCGCTACCATTGTGCAATATGCAGCACAGTCATCCGATGGCACACAACAGTTTTTTGTTCCTGGAAGCCAAGTCGTTGTTCAAGGTATATTTTTTTTAGTCTACTCCATTTTCACTTTTTCATATTAAACAATTTTTCTTAAAAGGTTTCTTATTTTATGTTGACATTATTGCACTATTAAGCAAATTACTCATAGCAAGATGAAAGAGTCCTAGGAAGGGATTCAGGTGCTTTGCTTAGTAAGGCAGCTACTATGCTTGGTTAAAAAGAAGGAAATGTCAGTATAACATCACTTTCTGCTTTGGATTCTCTTGTCCATATTTTGAGACCTGTTTATTTGGAATAAAGGTACTGTTACATAGTGAAGTGAGATGCTGAAAGTGCACTTCTTTTAATATATGAAACTAATTTGGTTTTTTCAGCAGTTAAATGTTAATAAAATACAAATTCTGAAGTTTTTGGGATATGTTTAGGGCAGAATTTCCTTGCAACTTACGGCTCTTGCAGTTACTAGAAAGCAAATCCTTTACTGAAGCTAGTTTTCTCACAGAGGAACACTTTGAAGGTCCTCCTACAAAGTATACACAAGACGTGATGAAAACCTTTGAAAATAGGAGGGAATTTTCTCTATAGATACACTAAATTAATAGCTATGGAGGATATACAGAATTAAAAAAATATTTATTTTATTGACACAGAGAAGTAGAGAGGGAAGGCTGTATGAATACTTTTTTAAGCTAAAACAGCTATCTAAAATAAGCCATGAGAAGAGCTAGGAAGGGTTTAGATATGTATTCTTGGAGTGGATGAGGGTCATCTAATAAATGCTGAAATACATTGTTGACTCAAGACTGCCCAGAAGCATTTCAAGTGCTTTAAGACTATAAGATGAAAACACCTTAGCCAAATGATAGTTTTTATTGTTCAGAGAGTATTGTTACAACTTCCCTAAATGTTATTATGAATGCATTCTTAACAAAGCCTTAAGACCTAAATTTGTCTGTCCCCCAAACCAATTTCCCACTTTAGTGCTGAGTGTTTTTCTGAGTATGAGTCTAATATATTTTCTGTGTGTGCCTTCACATCCCTTAAATCAGAGGCTGTCTCCATGTCTCCAGGTTAACTTAGTATTTTGTAGGTATTGCTTTGTTTCTTCAGAGCATTGGTGTCAGGGGCAGAAAGAATAACTCCTCAGCTGCTTCCTAAAACTTCCAAATCTGTGATGAAGCACAGCATTTGAGGATTTTATCTGGCAGCATTTCGGTCCTTGGGAATTCCATTTGACTGATTTTCCTTTACAGACTCTCCATTACAGAGCTGTTCTCTGACAGGGCTACTCAGTCTCAGCAGTGGGGCTCCACAAGATGGAATTGCCCATTAAGTGTTTTGCCTGTGATGGAAACTTTCAAAATGGATTCAGAGACAGTTAATGAATACCTTCTATATTATGTTTCTGGAAGCATCTAGATACTTTTAACTCAATTGATTTGTTCTCTGCCCATGCTCAGAGAAGTTTATATCCTGGAATTCTCTATTCCTTTGGTTCAAAGTCCAGTGCTTTAGTGAGCCTCATTGCTGTTAACACAGAAGAAAAATGTGACATAACATATAGGGGGAAAAGTACAAAGCAAACAGTAAGTAAGCATGAACTTGGAGATGATGAGAAGATAAAAACCTTCAACTTATTCTACATGCTATTGATATTAGAAAATCTTTAGAAAAAAACAAAACCTCTATAGTAAAAAGATGTATAAAAATAGTTTGGAAGCACTTGAAGATGTTTATAGTAATACAATTGTATATAGGCAGCAAACTTGAGTTAATCATGATGGAGTGAGAAAGTGGAAGTTGAATATACAAGTGTCTGAAATGTCCTTACTACAGGTCATCTTGCCCATGTTAGAAAGTTCACAGGTTATGAACATTTGTCATTTATGTATACTTTGTAGTTGACTGTTCACCTAATATTGTGATAGCATAGATTATAATAAAAAAATTATTCTGCTTAGTAATCTTACTACTTACATATGTATTTTTATAATGATTTTGGGTAGGCAGCATATAATTCTTTTTCTTAATCATAGAAGAAGAAAAGAACACAACAAATACCTGGAAACAGAAAAGATCTGTTTGACATGCTGTTTCAGAATCTTTGAGATATCATATGTACTGATATTTTTTCCTAAAGCATTTGCTAATGAATCTCATGTAGTAATGGATAAGATCATACAAACCCTGTGCTTGATCTTTTCTGGTAACCTGTGGTGTGGAAAGATATTAGGATAAAAGTGCCAAATGTATTCATCCAATTGAGTGACATTATATTTGCTACAAGTTTGCATTTGTAGGCAAAAGAAGAAATGCTTCTGGTGTCTGGGCAGTTTCCTAATACATTAAGGGTTAAGGATTTTTTTGCTAGCTGAAGAAGGAAGTGTTTGACTATTAGTGAAAATGAGTGTAGAAAAGTTATATAAAAATCATTCTGTTGGGATCTATGTGTTTTCATTATATTGTTAGTGATACTTGAAAACTGGCATTCACAGTTGATAAATTACCAGTCTGAATTTGTTTATTACAAAGACCTTAGAAGTTTGCTGTGCCCTACATACAAACCAGTGCTTGGACTCTTGGTCTGAAACTAATTTCATTTGCATTGATGTAAATAAGGAGTAACTCTCTCTTAGAGCTGAGTTGTTTTTTTTGATTTTTTAAAAATTTATATTTTAAAACTAAGTCAACTAGATCTCATGAATCTATTTTGAAAAAGGAGGGAAGGGGGAAGAGGTAGCCTTTACCCAGAGTTACTGTTCTGCTTAATACAGCATCTGAAATCACTGGCATTAGATTGACTTTGTTGGAGTGTTCCTTAATAATTTCTGAAGCTTTTAACTGAAATTAAATGAGTGGGTTGTGGGTTTTCCTGCAACGCGAGGAGCTCTGGCCTTTCATTTACCTATTTGTTACAGCTTATTAAGCTTTCCTGTCCTGCATGTCTGTCCAGCGGAGTTCTCTGCCTTTTAGTGGAACTGTTCCAATAAAAACAACTGCATGTCTGTTTTAAATTTCCTTATTTTCTATCCAATCATGTTGGTATCATTTGGATTCATTCATGAATGCTAGAGCCACGTTTTAATTTCTGTCAGTGCTGTGAGTTTTCAGGTCTTTCTTAACAGCCTGCTTTGTGGTGAGTGCTTTCAATAGCTTTATGAATAATTCAGGGCAGGGGAAAAGAACAAAGCTAGGATTATAGCAATATGGATGAGAAAAAAAAAAAGCAGGTTTACTGAAAAAGAAATTCTTTGGGCTGCAGTTTCAGTGAGCTGTTCCAGTGATGGAGCATGTTAATGACAGTGGTAAGCAAGTGAGGTCATTGTGATGTCAGTGCTCTTGCTTGTAATCCTGCACATGCTTGGTAGTTTGGAACAGTTCATGCTGAGCTCTGGTAGAGGAACAGCAGAATCGTGTGTGCAGAAGTTGATCATGGCTGTAACAGGAGATGAAACAGGTAAAAATTTTATTAGCCTTTGACATGGTATTTTTGTATGCCTGTGCAGTGTTTAGTTAATATTTGTGACATTTTCTTTTGAACCTGTTGCTGTAATTCTTTCATCTCTCTAAAAGTCATACAAATAGCTTCTAATTCTGTCTGCTTACTGTAGGATTCCAGGGCAATTTTAACAGTTTCATTTGGGGGTAAAAACAAAAAAAATCACTGTTAGTGCATGAGTTCTTGCACAGATTGATTCAGTAACTATTCATTATTTGATGCAGGATTTTTCTGAAAACAGTCCACCACTCTACTTTTGCATTTTTATTTATTGTGGCGATAGTCATATATGTTACTGTGTTTATAATTGCTTTTTGTTTTGTAAAAATGCTAACTGCTGTTTTTATTGAGCAATTGAGGCTACAAATTTGATAGCCATGGGCTTAAGCCTAACCGTATAGAAATTGTTTCAGCACTGCAAATCAACCCTATGCTTCCATTATTAAAAAAAAACACTGAATGGAAAGAAATTTGAGGGCAATAATTGAAGTATTGTAATGCCTGCTTGTTTTCTCCTCCACTGTTAAAATGGTCTGTTCCTCAGCTAATTGAGTTCAAAAGGCTGACGTCATTGGATTTCCTGGAATCGTGTTGCAGTAGGGAACTGGAAAAGTTAAACTCCAAACAAGATACACATTGACGTCAGCTCCAAGTCATGCTGCGAATTTAGTCAGTTCCTTTCTGCCTCGTCAATTGCCTCCGGCAGCTCGGTAACATTAACTACTTCCCTGCCGGCTCCTACGTGCTGCTGCTCAGCGCTGGCGCACGTTGTTTCGTTAATCCAAAGATAAGTATCTTCTCCAGGTCGATGCTTTTAATGCTCAAAGGGATAATGATTCATGCCTTGTGTAGCCAGTCTAATGGTGAAGTTAAAAACCCTTTGATAATCAAGTCCCACCATTATGACTCACAGAGGGGGAGAACAGGCATCCTAATACATCGGGCATTTTTTCTCTTGGATAGTCACTGAAAGAACTCGAGTGCTGGGATGCTCTCTAGTGTTCAGTAAGTTACTTTTTCCAAGAGGTGGTTGCTATTTTAATTTCTTTTTTTAAAAATGCACTTTTTTTTTCACTAGTTGTCGTTTGACTTTCTTAATTTTCTTTTTGTAAGTCTCAGCTAAAGCCTTCAGGTTTTCAGTGGCTTTTTACTCCTTTGCATTTTAAGGAGTCAAAAAAAATACCTGGGGCAGCGTGTAAGGGAAATGCACCAACTCCAGGTTTGTTGCTTTGTTAACAGTCTCAGTTCTACTTCTGGTACTGTAGGAATTACATTAAACCTTTGTGAAGTGTTGTTAGAAACAGCCATAGAAGTTTGTCAGTCTGGATGAAGTGTGTGTGACATTTGTCTCAGATGCTGAAATGGAAGGTGTGCTTCACTGTAATATAGATACATAAATAGGCTTAAACTAACTTTGAAAAAAATTAAGTTTATTCCACTCTCTTTAAAGCCCATTTTGTCTTTCCAAAGGTCTTTTTTCTGGGGAAATCAGTTACACTGTAATTTCTTGAGATAATATACAAAACATTTTTCAGTCTTTGAATTATATTTTTGCAATGATATGTCATAAAACATAGATAATTGCACAGCTAAAAGATACTTTGTCAATGCTATGCTATGCTTTTTTTCTTGTTTCTAAACAGTGGTGTCTGGATTTGCAAAGTTTGTATCACCAGAATAGTTATATATCTGTGTTTCTGTGCTGGCAGGTTTATAAGTGAGACAACTGTCAGGCAGAGACTGCCACTACTGGGACCTGCTCAGACTAGAATACTTACCAGTGGTGTTTGCTGATCCCAGCTGAGATAGGGACTTGCTTTTGTTAAGTCTTGCTGGAGGCACATGACCACACTGAGTCCTCTGCACAAAAGCTGCAGTAAGTCCTGTTTGCTGCCATCTGAGTATAAATCAGACACAGACAAAGTAGTTGGTCTTGCCAGGCTGACGTGATCTGGGTTGGGGAGCTTTCCCCATGACTTGATCTACAAAATAGTTTGCTTGGATTTCTAATTCATTGTAGCTAAGGCAAACTAAGATAACATCTCTTTGCTACCTAGTGATGAGATAGAAAAAGGTAGTTCTTACCATAGAGTCTAGAAGGTAAATGTAACGTGGCCAGCATAAAGGGGAGCCTGAATAGTTGCTAAAATTCCATGTTTATAATTAGTGAGCTGAGCTATTATTCCACTGACATGACTGGTACTGCTAAGAAATGTGGAGCATTTAGAGGGTTAAGCAATTCCTCTGTAGATGTACAAGATGACCAAGCCCTGCTCATGGCAGTTGCCTGTCAGTGCTCACAGGGCTCTTGTGGGCTGATTTCTCCCTCCCTCCCACATCCCCGGGGGATTATCCAGGTCAGTTCACTGGTCCAGTTCATCTTGTAATTCCACAAACACTTTTACCCGCAGGACTGAGCTGGGAGGAGGTGAACAGGGTTTAAGCTGATAATGATTTCAGGGCATGGCTGTGGAATTGAAGTCTAAAGACAACTTGATTCTATTGTTTTGTTTTGAATTAGTGAAGCATTTGCATTAATACAGTAAGAATAATAGTATATTTTTATTAAGTTTAATTTTTTTTACCCCATAGTTAACTGACTTTTTTAAGAGCTTAACTTGTCAGCCTCCCCAAGATGTTTTTGTCTGCATTTTATTTTTCCAAGTTGTCCTAGTGTCAGCTGGGATAGAGTTATTCTTCTTCCTATTAGCTGGTGCAGTGCTGTGTTTTGGTTTTAGGATGAGAGAGATGTTGATAGCACACTTTTGGTTTGGTTGTTGTTCAGCAGTACTTGTGCTAAGTCAAGGACTTTCCAGCTTCTCATACTCGGCCAGTGAGTAGGCTGGGGGTGCACACAAAGCTGTGAAGGATCACAGCCAGAACAGCTGACCCCGGGTAGCCAAAGGGATATTCCATGCCATGAAGCATCATGTTCCGCTTGTAAACTATAGGGAAAGCTGGCCTAGGGCCTGCTGCTCAGCCACAGGCTGGGCATCAGTTGATGAGTGGTGAGCAATTGCTTTTAATTTGCATCCAATTATTTTTCTTGGGTTTATTTCTTTTTCTTTTTGTTATTTTCCTTTATATTACATTTATTATTTTATTTTATTTTATTTACATCGAACAGTTCCCATCTCAACCTATGAGTTTTCTTACCTTATCCTACATTGGGAGCTGTGTGGGTGGAATGAGCAAGTGACTGTGTGGTGCTTAGTTACAGGCTGGGGTTAAACTGTAAGACATATTTTTCCATTATTTGAATAATGCTTTAAAGAATTAAAGTATAAATGAAGTGTAACATAAGAGCCTCAGAAACATCAGCTATATACAGTTGCTTTAAATTTTGAAGTTCTGTTCTATGATAATATAAAATATTTATGGAAAGGAATAGGTGAATACTTGTTTAGACTGTAAAGAGGAATATATTTTTTGTTTTGTTTGTTTTCTATTAGACACAAGTACTTAGGACTTCCCCAGTGTTCTTAAGTTGAGGTACATCATGAGGGACAAGTATGTCTGAAACAAAGAAATGACGTGAGACTGTCAGAAAGGTGGTGGTTTCAAGTCACATCAGATCAGCATTTAGTATGGGGAGAGCACATAACTGCTAAGCTCAGGAGCTGAATCTGAACTTTTGCCCTCTGATTTACTGTGCAGCTACACCCCTTCCTGTGCAACCGCCATGCCTCCTGTTGCTTGCTAATGCGGCAGCATCCCGTGTGTGGTCCTCTTGCTCAGGGAACTAATGCCTGTACATCCTGAGCACTTGTCTGTTCCTTTCCATTGTAGCAACAGCAGCTCTCACTCCTTATCCAAGGGTCTCCAAACTGCTGTTGTAAGTGGAGGAGAGGCTGTAAAGCTGATACTGTTGCTATCACAAGTAAGGAGGAGAAAGTTGTCTTCTGAAGCAAATTGAGTCCTGTACAGGGAGAAGAGGGTAGCATATAAACCTCAGTGGCTGCAACAGCAGGACCCTCTTTTTGTGGGATTGTGCAAACAGGAAGTAAGTGTCACTGCTCAAACTGTTTCTCAAACTGCTTTCCCCATGTTGTCTGAAGAGAGCCATGTGGAAGCTTTCAGTCTGGCTGGCTAGTGGGGCCACATGCTAGAGCAATTCAGATACTTTACAAGTGGAAATAAATGCTATTAAGATAAAAAATATAGTTGTGTCATTACAGCCCTGTGAAATAATTTACATATCTGGGATCCTGGATAAATCATTGTCAGAAATCTGTTATTTTCAGATACACCTCTTTTGTTTTTTTGCCATACATTTAAAAATATGTTTCTTTTATACAGCTGCCACTGGAGACATGCCAGCTTACCAGATTCGAACTCCCACTACTACCTTACCTCAGGGAGTGGTTATGGCAGCCTCACCAGGGACTTTGCATAGCCCTCAGCAAATGGCAGAAGAGGCAACACGCAAGAGAGAGCTGAGACTTTTGAAAAATAGGTAAGACTATATAATAATTCATAGTCAGTGTTACAAACCACTCCCCCTCCCCCATGAACATTATAATGGAGTTTTCTTCCTAAGGTCATGAGCACTGTCTGTAATTGATGAAGGGAAGGCAGGAAATTCTTTGTCAGTCATCCCATGTCCTTCTAGCATAAGTGTTGCTTGTTAACTCTGGAAGACTAGAGTTGACCTTATGCCCATGGATTTTTAGTTTGAAATTACTAGGTGATTCAGAAATCAATATCCAGTGATGATCAATATCTAGTGATGATCTAGAGTTATACTTCTTGTTGAATTTTAGGTCCTGTCCTCTCCCACTGCTGACAGTATGATGAGTAGGGGCTTTTTCATTTTAAAACATCCCAGCAAAGAATTGGCTAGGAAAACAGCTGAGGATCTCATTAGCAGCTGTTCATTAATGATGCTGTGAAGAGGACTTATTCAAAGATGGAGTGATAATTATAGACTTTCCTAAATACTTGGCTGCTGGGATGAGATACTTTGCAGTGCCCCGTCATTTTGTGAGGCATATTGTGTGAAGTTGCTGTATATTTTTAATTAGTTGTCGTGGACTTGACTGAATGTTGTAAATGTCAGTCTTTCTCTGTGCATTCTTCTTGCTATACTTAGAGGAGTCTGTCTTTTTTAAATGTGTAGCCACCTCTGTCAGTGGCAGATTAATAGTAGAAATAGTCTGCTCTGCAGATCTCTAATACACTGCTTAACCACTTGTCCTATGATTGAATTAATGGTATTGCTTTGCTCTCATGCCTGTCCTTTATATTAAATTACTAACGAGGATCACTGCATTGTTGTGCCTCCTTTTTGTTTCTTCTCTCTTCAGTTTTAAAACTAGTGCCTATGCTATAGCTCATAACTTGCAGGAATGTTAGCCTCTCACAATTTGATAGTTTACCATGTTCAAAGGTGGTAAAGGAGGACTCCCAGTACTCCTAATATTTCCTCTGGAATTGAATGCTTGTTTAGTCACATGCTTCTGGGACACACTAGCCAAAGCATTTAGCTCCAATATAAGAGACTTCTGACCAGAACTACAGGAATGGCTTTGGGCTATCATTTGCCAAAACCCACAGACTCATGTGGCTGAAATGTGCTCAGTCAGCCAGTTCTGAAATGCTAATAAATTGTATTTGTTTGGACTTAAATTGTACTGTACATTGTTACAACATGCTGTAAGTTTTTATGTTTATCTAAGCTTGGCATCTAGTTTTTTATCTGAAAAGAGTAGCGTTATGTTTGTGTTTTCTGAAAGTATATTCTCTGGATTTGGTTTTAAGATTTTGATGGCAGAAGACAATGCTCCTGATAAATAGACAAAGTAGAATGTGACTGGAAGAAGAAATGCTGCTTTCCATCCTAATCTTTAGTACAATTCAAGTCAATACATTATCATTTACTCCCTGTTTTTCTCAGTTCTTCTGTGTATTGGTTCCATCTTTGTATTTGGCGATGCTGGATGCATTTCAAGTTCTAGATGCTTTGGATTATATTTTAACTATGTTACTGCTTTTGGCTGTTACCCAATGTTCTGTTAGTGCAATCCAGCAGTTGGTGGTGGTGGTTGTTGTTATTGTGGAACCACAGGGATTGCAGGTAATTGCATTTATCCAGTCTTTGCCATATTGTGGCTGTTCCTGTAGTCATTTGCCTTGTATTGGTTCCAGGGAAGCTGCCAGAGAATGTCGCAGAAAGAAGAAAGAATATGTCAAATGTCTTGAAAATCGTGTGGCTGTGCTTGAAAACCAAAACAAGACTCTCATTGAGGAACTCAAGGCCCTCAAAGATCTTTATTGTCATAAAGCAGAATAACTGTCTTTCATTTGGACCTCCTTTATTATGAACTTTAATCAAGGCATGAGAGGAAGCAATTCTACAGATTGCCATATGAACTTGAGAAAGAGACACTTGAGGCCCTTGTGGAACCCAGTTTTGCCTAGTGTTTTCAGACTGACTTGGGAGATATTCCAAAATTTGGAATTCTGTCATAGTCTCCATAATCTGCTGAGCTTTCTAATGGCATGCAAATGGCTTTTTTGTTTGCACTTTTTACTTCTGCTTTTTGCAGGGAAGCTGCTAAAGAATGTCGACGTCGGAAGAAAGAATACATAAAATGTCTGGAGAGTCGTGTTGCAGTGCTAGAAGTTCAGAACAAGAAACTTATACAGGAGCTTGAAACCCTAAAAGACATTTGCTCTTCCAAAACAGATTAGTAAAAATATTTATTATACTGTGAACTAAGATATGTCCAGTTGCTTTGTAAGACAATACATAGCCAACATGACTTATGGCTTTCTCTTTGTGTCATTCATAATATATTCCAACTCCTAACATTCCTGAATGCTTTCCTGCTTTTTGTCAATTTATAGCTCTAATTTCAGGTTTTTCTTGCACCATCCTTCTGTCTCCCAAGGAGCCAAATGTTAAAAAATATAATGAAGTAAAAAAGCGCATAATTTCTAAGACCTGTTTCTTTGCCATATATTTACATACTACTTCTTTCATGTTATTGAATGTCCTGCACATTCAGAATATTTTGCAATTGCTTTAGATGAATCATAAAGATAATGCATCCAGTAATACAAGAAAATCAAACAACCCAAGGTATCTCAGGAAAGAGTTTATAAAAGAATGTTATGATTATATGTATGTACTAGCATACTAGTCTACAGATTATTTTATGGCATATTTTTATATTGGTTGCTTTGTGGAAAAAAAGTATTGTATTGCTGTCACTGAGTGCCATGGTTAAAGATAGTTTTTAATAGAACCATGTTGTTTAACCTGTGTAGTGTCTGATTTCCTTTAAAAACCTGGTTGAGATGCTTTAAAATCCATGAGTATCTGAAAGAAGACAAAGGAAAAAAAGCACACCTAAGCTCGTGACATGATGCTAAGTATATTGTAAATGCCTGTAAGAAGCTCACTGTCATATGGCTGCTATTTACTTAAATTTTCTGTATCTGCAGAATATTTGATTCATGGGAGGTCTGTATATCAAAATTTAGATGTTAATCCTGAATACTTCACATTTTAGATCCTGTACACTGTGGAAAGTTGCCTGTAGTGAAGATTGATGGTGCAGTTCTTTTCACAATTTCAGCAAACTGCTTAGTGGTGGTCAGGGTGTCCTAAAGAAAGAAGTTTTCCAATAAATAGTAACCATTTGCTGATTAACTGGGTTCTGGAGTAGCCTACAGATGAGAGCTGAAGATTTTTAAAATAAACCCATGTTTAAACCAGATTACAGCTCCTGTAAATGGAATATGTGCCAACTTTACATTGTGCTTTGAGAAAAACTAGTGCATATGCAGAGTTGCTTTTGGGTACTTTTCTTATTCAGGAGTGATCTAATTGTTTGGCCAGTACAGTCTATGAGCAGAGTTATTTGGGAGCTTTTCTGGAACTAATAGCACCATTGCCTTACTGATGTGGTGGGAAGAAAGGCCTGACTCCTACTTAATTTGCTTTACTGAGGGGTGTGTGAGAGTGTGAGTGTGAGGAAGGGGAGGAGGGATGGAATCCAAGTGAAGTCATTGACACTTCTTAATTTCATTTAAACTCAATTTGCATTTAACCCTCTTCACTCTGACCCTGTTGGGGTGAGTTGGTTTATGTATGTTTTTTTCTTTTTTCCTAAAATGCTTGAAACACATAGGATAATTTTCTCAAATATTTTCAAAATCCCACTAGGTACCTAAGGAGGCCATTTATAAGAACAGGTATTCTCTCTCACTTCCTACAGCCACACAGTTGATTTAAGGTGGTAACAAGATGTGTCTGGCCTCTAAGGCTCTGCTGCAGGTTTGGAACAAAAGTAAAGTAAACTTTGAAATACCTCCTTCACTGTGAAAATACATCTGAAGTGCTAAGGTCAGCAGAAGTCAGAGGTTTGTTCAGGTTGGACAGGGTGAATGCAATCTGCAGGTCCATATTCCAGCCTCTGCAGTGCAACAAGTAAGTTGTTTGTTGTGGCTCTGTCACTGCAGTCTGTTTTCTGTTACAGGTAAGCATTGCTCCTGACTCGCAAGGGATTTGGAAACTTAGAGAGAAACCTGTGTATGTGTGGTAGATTTGTCTCCAGTAAAAAGACCCCTTTATCTTCTGAATAGTATCTGGTACTAACTGCAGTTAGAAATTTGATAGGAGGAATCCTTGTCTATTCCACATCTGTGTATTTTGTACTCATTTCTTTACTAGTAGAATCATAGAATGGTTTGGGTTGGAAGGAACCTTAAAGATCATCTGGTTCCAAACCCTTGTGCCATGGGCAGGGATGCCATTCACTACTAAATCATGTTGCTTAGAGCTCCATCCAACCTGGCCTTGAACGCTTCCAGAGATGGGGCAGCCACATCTTCACTGAGCAGCCTGTTGAGTACTAAACTCTGAGTAAAGTTTAGTACTAAACTCTGAGTAAAGGGTTAATTCCTAATATCTAATGTGAATCTCTCTTTTCTTTATAACATTTCCTTTGTCCTGTCATTGTCTACCTGTGTAAAAAGTTCTCTCCTTCTTTCCTGTAAGCCTCCTGTAAGTACTGAAAGACTCAGTGAGGTCTTCCTGGAGCTTTCTTTTCTCCAGGATGAAGAAGCCCAGCCATCTCAGGCTGTTTTCATAGGAGAGGTGCTCCTGCCCTGTGATTATGTTTGTGGCTCTCCACCAAACCTGCTTTAACAGGTCCATGGCTTTGCTGTGCTGGGGCCCCAGAGCTGCATGCAGCACTGCAGGTGAGGTCCCAGCAGTGCAGAGGGGCAGAATCCTCTCCCTCACTGCTGCCCACCCTGCTTTGGGTGCAGCCCAGGATGCACTCGCCTTCGGGGCAGCAGGCACACACTGAAGCAGAGTGATGGATGCGGTGCAGGAAAATGACCTTTTCAAAACAGTAGTATTCTTTATATAGAAACATCAAGTGAATCTGAGTTGGTTTATTACAAGAGAATTTGAGCACTGCCCAAGCTTTGATTTGGCAGAACCAGGATTTTTGTTTCTTCATTATCAAGAAAGAAGACCAAAATAATTGTGTTTTTTTTCCTTCCTCTTAAAAAACTGCATTTCTATGATATGAAACTCTTTTCTTGCTGAAACCACACAACTACAAAGTTTTTTAAGATAGACATCTAGAGGATTGGCCTTTGAGGGAAAGTGTACACAGGCCTGCATGGATTTTTAAATTTATTTTTCAAAATAGATTTTCTTGTAGCTCAGGTAGAATAGTCTCTTGTAAAATGTCTTCAGCTTCCTAGAGTTGTGGGCGATGAGGAATGTAATAGTCAGCTTCCTCTTAAGGTGCAGCTTTGAGTCATAGCTGTTTCCTTCTTAAGCAGATGTGCAAAGAGAAGTTTCTATAGACTATCCAGATCTCCCTTGACTCTCTAAGATAGCCACAGCTGTTTTGAAGAAAGGGATTTAAATAAGTATATTGTGAGAGTAGGTGTGGATTTAGTTTATTTGGGAGGACTTTTTGATTGCTGTTCTCATAGATTCTGCTGTCTGCAGGAATAATTGCAGATTTTTTTTTTTTTTTTTTGGCTGCACTGGTGCAGTCCTGAGGAGTGCAAGTTGTCTCCTGCTTGGTTTTACTTCTGTTCTTGTCACATGTAATTTCTGATCAGTTCTGGTACCCTGCAGACATCAGTGTAATAGTTAAATTCAGCATGATCTTTTTCTGAATTAAGTATCATTTCAAAGAAAACTAAGGGGTCTGCTCAGCTTCTGGTTTGGATTGACTCATTTTCCCCACAGTTTTTTTTCCTGTTTCATCCCTTTGGTGTTTAGTGTGTGGGTGTGTATATGGCGAGACTGTAGTGAGTGCTGAGCTGGTAAGCAGCTGACAGAAGTAACTGCCCTTTGGCTGTCAGCCTTTCTGTAGAAAACATTGTCATGTGGGGAGAGGGTCTAGTTTTTTTGGAGGGTTTTTTATGCCACCATGAGACCCTTCTGAATGATAATAACAGTGATCTCATTATTCCAGCAAAAATGTTCTAGTATTTGCTTGATTTAATAACTGAGGAAAATAATTTAAGTAAATTCTAGAGCTATTTGAATATTTCTTATGCCAACTGGAAATGACACATAGCAAAAATCAATTTATTTTTCTGTGTATAATGAATCTTTAGTCTATTTTCTCAGGTTTCTGGTTTTTTCTTAATTCTGAGTTAAAACTTCCTTCTTGCCCTAAGCTTGTTAAATACAGTATGAAGCAGAAGTTGTGTATATGCACAAAGTCTGAGAGAGAGAGTGTGAGTTGAGTACTGTGTGTAGACTAAGGAAAAAATAACTTTATTGTATTCTGTGTGACTTGAATGGAAAAAACAGTGAAGGAAGTGTCTTTGTTATGGTAACTGCTGAGCTTTTTCCTCTCCTTTAATAGCCTTTGTCAGTGGATTGGGTGTGATTAATGCATCTTGTGAATGGAATTATGGCTATAAAAATGTCATAATTCAGGAATCTGCTTATCTAGCCAAGTCATTGTTTTTGGTTTGTGGCTTCAAAAATACAATTTCCAAACAACCTTGAGTGAGGCTCTTAATATTCTCACTTTCACGATTCTCCCCCTCCGCCCCTTCCCGATGTGGTTGTACTCACACCAGGAAAAAGCTGCTGCAGAGTTAGCAAGCTCAGTCTGGACCAAGGGGATTGTTTTTTCTAAAATCGTTCTCTTAAAGATTTTTTTATTCCCCTAAACAATGTATTTATCACATTTCTAACTTTCATTAATTCTAACAGAAGTGAGAGAATTGCAAACACATTTTTAAGTTTAATGCATAGTGAGGTGATTTGCTTGATGAAGTTGATTTTGAAAAAACTAGATTCTCCAAGATCCTAATCTCCTAGTTGTGTGAATTAAAAGCTTTCTGGGGTTCATCAATCAGCATAAAATCAAAAAAATATACTTAAATCCTTGACAGCCCTGCTGTTTTTACCAGTGAAGTTGTCAGTTACTTCAGAGATCTGGACACGGGCCTGGAGCTGCAGCTTTCATGACAAGTGAGCAGCCCAAATCTGTTGAGATCTTTGAAGCAGATATAGTTCTTTTTCTCTCATTTGAGGCCTGATCTAATTATCTTTTCTGAAGTGTGTCTATTGGAAATAGTACTAACATGAAATACAGCCACAGAAAAACAGGAAAAGTCAGGATAGATTGAGCAAAGTGTTTAAATGCAGTGCTGTTACAGACTATAACACAAGCAGGTATGGTAAGTTTGGATGTGAGACTGTTTATTTTTAATTTCTGTATTTTTTATGCAAAAACCCCATTGGTCTATGCAGGGATAAGAGCTCTGCAGTGTTGAGAACAGATTGAATTGTTAACATTTCAAAATCAGTTCTAATTTCTTTTGTTGTATCTTGTGTAAATTGTTACCTACAACTCCCTCCCTCATGCTATCAGCCATGGTCCATACATTCTTTGTTCTTTTTCATTGATGATTTTCATTTTTCTGAAATACTAATATTGTTCCCTGTGAAATGACAGTTGCTAATGTTTGTATCACATTTCTTCTAGTATGTTTGAACCTGGTGGTTGACAGCAGTTAAAGTTCATAGATTTTTCAAAGATCTCTCAAAGTTCATGAAAGTAGGTAGTTAGCAATGAAAGCATGGACTTACTACAGGAGAAGTTGGAATGTAAGTTTTTTTTAAATTCAAGAAAACTTCCTGGGAATTCTCTCCTATTAGATTCCAGATAGTTAATTCACTGATTGTCCGTGAACCATAGAAAGTGAGTTTGTTGCTGATGACTATTTGTATTTTTTGGAGGCTGTTTGAATGTGTACAGATTATACCATATACCAGTTTGTTTCTAGACAAAATGTATTTTATTAAAAAGCTTGAATATCTTGCAGACCTAAACTCCTGGGTCTGACATTGTTGTCAGTCTCTTCAACAGTGCAATGTAGCCTGATAAAATCCTTGCTGGATGCTCCCACAAATTGACACAGTTACTGACACACACTTTTTTTTTTTCTTTTTCCCCCACTTCAGCTAGGCAAATAAATTTACAAGATTTACACTATTTACAAGAAGAAATACCCACTGGCTATACTGTTACATTGCAGTAGGTCTGAGTAGAATCTGGTAATTCAGTCTTAAATTTGAAATGCTGGTAATTTCTGACCTTCTGGGTGAAGTTCGAAGCAAAAAAGACACGATTTTTCCCCAGCTGTTTTAGAGTGACACCTTGTGGAGTATAAATGTCTGCACTTTATTTTTAAACTGATAAAGCAGCCAAAGGATGTTCCAGAAGTAGGGATTTCTTGCATCCTGTGGGGGAGATATGGGGCGGTGGAGTGTTCTGTGGCTGTTGAAGACACAAACTCATTTTCTCTGCTGTTCCTGTGTCAATATGTAGTTAGAAATAAGTGATTTAAAATTTGATAGCCTTTCAAGAGGAAAAAAAACATATTGACAGTTTTTCAATTTATAGTCTTTTTGACCAATAGTCCCATTTAATTAAATAAAAAATGGGAATTATTTAATTTGATTTAGAAAAATAATAATTTTATTTAAATACTATGACAAATACTGCTATTGAAGCACGGCAGTTATTAGTTCTAGGTCACAGAAATTAAATACCATAAAAGACCTAAGTATCTTTTGAGATGTAATGACGTGAAGAGAAAATGGAACCACATTAGTGGTTTTAATCCTGGCATATGGAAATATCATTCTGGAAATGGAAAGGGGAGGTAAAAAGGGGGAATGCAGAACATAGGGGAAGATAAAGGCAAAGTCATGAAGGAGATCATTCTTCAGGCTAGATAGATTCCACTTTTACAATAAATTGCACAGTTCTGCATTACAGCCATGACAATATAGCATTCTGTCCCCCACAGACGTGTCTGCAAGTGACCATGTGGATAGTTCATATGTGTGTTTTTCCACAGAACCTGAAGTGGGTGAACTGAGCATCTAAACAGAATTTTTTTTTGACTCTTTCAAGAGAATTAGCCAAATACATGAGATGTGATGTCAAGATCCAGAACAACAAATTCATTTGCATATGGTAAGTTTATAGGCCAATTCTATGAAAAATTAAAATATATATGGTTTGGGAATTGTTGTTATCAAGAGATTAAATTAAATATTCATATAATTTGACAGTTAAACCAGTTACTAATGCCATGCAATTTTTTTCTTCTCAGTCCAAGATATTAATTTGGTCACAGTTAAGTTTGTTACAACAACACAGAGTGTTACAGTGTCTCTGTTACAACACAGAGACAGTCTGAAGAGGCTCAGTATCCACTTTCACTGTGGTGTATGACTGTAAAGTTTTGTAAAACTGATTTGCTGTCCCAGCTGTTTTCAGTGTAGCTGTTTTGGCCAGTTTTAGATCTGGTTGTGTATCTCTTCCCCAGACTAGAGCATCCCTGAGGTGACAAACATTATGCTCAAACAACACCTAACATTAGCTCTTGCTGTTTGAGTAGATCAGTTGGTTTCACATAGTCCTGTTTCCAATTCACACCACCCCACTTTCAAGAATGAAGGAAAATAAATGCTAAATTTCTTTAGCCAGTATATTAGCCCTGGAAATTCTTAGGTCTTCTGTTTGGTTTCCCACTTTGCCATTATCTCCCTAAGGATCAGAAATGTATTTGCTCTCATAACCCAGCTGTGTGCTTTTGTGAACAGCAGAGGTCTCATTGTGCAATTTGGAAAGGTACAAGCCCAGAACAGAAACAACTCATGCAAATATGCACAGCAACATCTGCAGGCCTCAGGTCAAGAGCCATCTCTAGAGACAAGTTTCTATCAGATCTCCTTTGTAAATGACTGACAACAGAATCTCTGCTTTCTACTGCTCATTTGTCCAACACCACATATAAGAGAACTGGCTCAAGTTATCAACATTTTTGGAAGTACCACTTTTTATTGGCTCCTTTTAGTTTGTTTTTCAAATTTTTTTTCTCAGAGCGATGACTCTTCTAGCAGAGCCTGGTTGCCCCGAGGTAACAAAGTTTAAATTTGAATTTTTTTCTAGCAAGATGGTCAGCATCCACCTGTGGCAAGGGAACTTGTTATTCTTTTTAATGCACACTTAACACCAAGGGAGCAGCTATAGAAATGTCCAAGAGCTTTTTCAAGTGTACCCAGGTGAAATAAAGGCATATCCTCCAACTTGAAGGAAAGAAAAGCTCCCTTCAAGCAAGAAGAGGGCACTCCCATGCTAAAACTATTAAAGCTCTACTCTGAAGTTTCATAATGAACTTTAAATCTGGCCAAAGCATTTCCTCACGTACTCCTCTGCCCCCTGCAAAGGTTTTGAAAATGCAAAATTTCAACTGTCCAGCCAGTCTAAAGAATCTGAAAGAATCACTTTATGGCAGATAATGTAAAAAATCTGATTCTGATGCCTGCCTCTGCTGAAATGGTAAATAAACTAGTGCTTTCATGGTTTTATTATGCACTGCAGAAAGGCTATATTTAGGACAAAGGAAAGTATGAGTAACAGTGTCCACATAAACTTAAATTTTGGTTAGGATATGGGGTAGTCAGACTGTTTGAATTACTCTTGGAAAAATCTTCATAAATAAAAAAAAATTACTTAAGTACAAGGATTTATGCAATTGCATGAGAGAAATTGTATATAGATCAGACAAAATATGAGTCAATTTGTGTCACTTATGAACAGGACAATGGTTAAGTATGTAGGTCACCTTTTAGAGATTAGTTATCTGGCATCGTGGATGGATGCACAGCAAAATGAAACACACTAAATGGAATTGCTGATATAAAATAATCCTATTAAAACAACTTTGCAATAACATAGAGAAGTGGTGTTAGGACAGCAGCTTTGTTTTAAAATACATACATAAAATGATAAGGAAATAAGCCTATCAAATGAATATAATCATAAAGATAGTGGCTAAATACTTTTAAAGTGTGGTTAAAGATTTTATTCCTAATGAATTCATCTACTTTGAATCTTTAGCAACATGAAGTAGGATGAAAGATATTCAAAAATACAGGGAAAGTAGCTGATATGTCATCAGGTATGACACTTAGGCCATCTCAGTAGGTTTTGTTTGCACAAGTCAATAATTGTAGCAGAAAGCATACCTTGTAGCATAAAAGCTACCAAAAATCCCAAACAACCCAACCCAGTAGATAACTGAGGCAAAATGAAATAATATACTGCAACAAAGGGGCTGGAAAAAATAGTTGTGCCTTCTGTCTTAGCTCAGTACTCAGTAGCAGTGGTACAAAATGAGTCTGGAGTGCTACACCTCGTTCTCCTTCAACATTCGTGAAGTGATGAGAGAAGCAGACCTGCCTGGAGAACAGGGTTGCTGCACAGCCAGAACTTGGCCTGCAGATTTACTTGTACCTCATCACTGCAGAAGTGCTGGAGGGGATGAAATTTTGAAGAGCATCCTGCATTGATGGTACCCAGGAGAACTGCAATGGCATTTGTGAACCTGCTATGAGAAATAGCCCTATCTTAAGGGCCAGCTACTGAATGGTCCAGTAAATTGTTGCATGTCTAACTTTAGATATCTGTTCCCAAATCTGGTAACCGGATCTCTCAGTGTGTACCAGCTCTCTACACAATACAAGACTGCTTACATTAAAATTCAGAGAAGTTCATAGGAGTAGGTATAGAAAGTCCATCTCCTTTCTCCTGATTCCTGGATAAGTTAACTGTTAATTGCTTGAAGTGATACTTGTCTTACATAACAATGGTAATCTAAACTCTAGGTATTTCTCCATACTCTAATTCTGTATTTCAGTGGGATGCCAGGCAGTGTTTCCATAGTGCAGTCCATAACTCTGAGGATGGAGTTATGTGCCCTTGCTGAAGTCCCTTTCCTTCCATTAAACAAACAGAGAGGAGCTAGGAACAGAGGGCTGATTTTTTCAGATGAAGTTAATGAAGATACACCCAACATCAATGTTATAAATTCCTGATGCTTCCCAAGACAGATCAACTTTTATCTTGAAGAAAAAGTCCTAAGAGGAACAGCTGTGGTAAGGAAGATGGTATTATCAGAATAATGGTGTACAAACAGCAGAGCCTGACCAGCATGGTAGCTGAAGACTTCCCAGGAAAAGTGAGTCTGAATGTTCTTTGGCGGACAAGGAATTGGATACATCCTACACATCTGGGACAGTGATCCTGATTCTGCACCATACAAGATAAGCCACAAACATTCCAGGCATGGATTATGTCATTTTAAAGGGTAGTAATAGTTTTGTTGGCTTCATATGTCAAGCTTCATGTGAAAGTATGAAGTAGGTTTTGCAACTTCAAAGCTAATTGAAAACCCTAATGGTATCAGGTTGCCTTTGGCATTGTTGAGTGTAAGCAGCAGGTCTGTGAGTGCTGAAAGAATTGTAGCTGTTAACAGGAGCAAAACTGTAGCCATGTCAGGAGCTCTTAAGACTAAGATATCCAAGTTCATTTATATCCCATTTTAAACAGCAAAACCTTGACTTTAGATCTGGTCTTGTTGCAGTATGCTTAGTCAAATATCATGTTCTCATTAATATTTCTACTTTGGTGAATGTGGATATAATTAAGCTTCAAGTACAGAGATATCCATGACCATTAAATTCTAGGTAATGATTATTTTGTTTCCCTTAATTCTTATCAGCTAGTATATTTTAACTTATTTAGCATTAAGTAAAAAAAAAAGATTTCTGAGTAGTTCCTAACCTTTTGAATGTGTTCTAGAAATATTTTATGGATATTTGCAGAGCTGAACAATTCATAAGAATACAAGACGGGCTTAAGCTAATGTGTGACGCTGCAGCTCTTGGGAATCAGTCAGCCAGTCATTTGGAATTGAAAATACACAATCCCAGGAGGATATTATAAAGTGATGTGGAGCTATTTTGTTAAAATGTGTTGGATTTTTGTCAATAATTAATTTTCAGCATTGTTATGTAAATGGGAATTCACTGTTTCTGTGAAACAGTCTCAGAATAAAACCCCAAAATTCTTCACAAGATTTATTTCTTCTTTTTCTTTATTAGGGAGGAAGGTTTGAATTTGAACATTGTACAAATTGTGTATTGCAGTAAAGTTCCCTGACCCAAATTTCTAGTCTAACCTAGATAGTTATTTAGTTTATGTGGGTTCCCAATGTCAACTTCAAAAGTTGTGTTATTCGAATGAACAACATAAATTAATAATCAGTGCATATCTGAAATTTTTTGAAGATATTTTTGTCTTCATTTGCAGTACCATGTACCACTGATGCTGACAGCATTAGGACATGTATGATTAGTTCTCTGTGCAGAGAGAAACCTATTTGTTGTCCTGTATTTATGCTTTCAGTCTTACCAGTACCTCACAAAAAATCCTGATTTAAAGAGCTGTTGTGGATCTTGCTTCTCCAGTTCTCTATACCTGACCCATTTGAACCCATTTGGAAACCTGTGGTTGCCTTAAGCTCTTGCAGTTTCTGTGCACCTCACCATTCTCTTTATGTAAATTGATTTGCATTAGGAGGTAAGATAGCAAAGGCTTTTAATTTTAATTCAACAGATCAGCTTGTTGAAAAAAGACTGTTAAAACAGTTATCCCTAAAACTGTGTGGGGTTTTTGGTCCATATAGTGAAATTGCATACATAACAGGGTTGCAACACATATGTGCAGTAACTATAGACTTCGGGTTACCCAGATCAATGGTGAAAATAACAGTGGTATAAAGAGTTGAAAAACCGAGATCCTTATTTGCCCAAAAAGAGATAGAGATGTATATTCCTTTCTCAGAAAATCCCACAGATACTGAGTTAGTCTCTTCTGGCAGCCTGTCAGCACCTCAGTACTTTCTTCAGCAGTGTTTTTCCTTTTAGAATATAAAGGAAATTGATTAGTGATGAAGGCACTTGCTTTCTGCTATGGCTGGCTAAAAATACTTGGTTTGCAGTGGAGTAATGTTTCATCTATTTTCTTATGGTAAAAGAAAGCCCTAAACTCAAACATGGAGCTTCAGTGAAGGCTCCTTTCTTGACAGCCCAGGAGTGTGAAACCTCAGAAGGATTAGAACAACATTGAAGTTCCCTGTGATATTTTCCATTGGTCTCTTCTGATCTGAAAAGACCAGCGGGTGTGAGATGAAGATGCCATCTGTTTATGGCTTTTCATAAAATGAACTCTGGAAAGTATAAAATGAGGTGAGCAGGGTACCCTTTTGTTGGAAACTGTTCTGGTACCACAAATGCCATTTAACTTATATCCATGATGCCCCTAACACAAGAAGAGAAGGTGGTTAGAGTGCCTGCTCTGATAGGGTAATTCCTATGCCCCCCATAGACATGTGATGAAGGAACAGGACTAAGCAATTAAAATGCATTTTAAAATAAGAAAATGAGCAGAACTCATGGGCATCTCACATGCACTTCTCTGTGCAATGTACATTAAATTCTTGGAGCTTAGAGTAAATGTGTGCTTGATAATGCTTAGTTAATGTCATAATGCATCTCCTATGGTGATGTTTACTTCTGTGACCTCAGAATCTCAAATCTTTGAACCTGTAACCTAATTCCTATTTCTACTGTAGCCAACAAGGAGTAAGGATAAGGAATAAGGTCTAAATACTTCACCAGTAGTAAAATCCTGATATTTCAGTCTGTTGCCTAAGCTTGCTGCCCAATGCTTGGGGATGATAATCTTGCAAAGGAAATTCTGTAAATCACATTGGAGTTGTGCTGTTGGGTGATCAGTGAAGATAGCACAGCTTTATTGTACCACTGGGATCTGAAGGTTTGCGTTTTATTCATTATTTGTAAAATATATTTTTACTTTGTAGGAGTGGATTAATCTTGCTTTCTTTGACTTTGTGCTGGTTTTGGCTGGGGTAGAGTTAATTTTCTTTACAGTAACTGGTATGTGGCTGTGCCTCAGACTTGCACTGAGAGCAGAGCTGTTAAACAGATGTTTCAGCTGTTGCTGAGAAGTGCTGATACAGCATTGAGGCCTTTTCTGCTTCTTGTGAGGAGGCTGGGGTGGCACAAAAAGCTGACCCCAGCTGACTGAGGGCATATCCACATGCTGATACCATGACTCCACAGGCTGCCATTCTCTGTGTATAAAGCTGGGGGAAGAAGGATGGGGTGGATGTTCAGAGCAACGGTGTTTGTCTTTCCGAGTCACCCTCATGTGTGGTGGGGCCTGTTGTCCTGGGGATGGCTGAAAAGCTACCTCCCCATGGGAAATGGTGAATGAATTCCTTGTCATGCTTTGCTTGCATGCATAGCTTTGGCTTTACCTGTTAAACTGTACTTATCTCAACCCATGAGTTTTTTTCACTTTTACTCTTCCAATTTGTCCTGTATCCCAACATGAGGAGAGTGAGGCTGCATGTAGCTGAACTGCTGGTTGGGCTTAAACCACGACAGACTTGTTAGCTAAATACAGAAATGAGGCAAGGTTCACTTTAAATGTGTATTCCTCAGAGAGCTGCCCTAAAAACAGGATGAAGACTGGAGGTGGTGGAGTCCTGTGCTTATGAAAGGATTGGGATATGCCTGAGTGGGGATTCCTGTCCCAGGGCTGTTGGCAAATGAACAGTGCCTTATGCAGATTCCAAGTTCTGCAGCAGAAGCTTGGCAGTGGAGGTAGGAATTGTTTCTCTATTAAGTTACATTTATAGACATTCTGAAATTACACTTTTTTTCTTGAGTATACAGGATGCAATAATCAAGACAGCCACTACTCATCACTGTATGTATTGTGGATGAGAGAAGCTTCAGAGATGTAAGCAATGCTCAAATGCATAAAATAGAGGTACTAAAAAGGGCCTGAAAATGGAAAGAGTCCCTGGAATGCCTTGACAGAGAAAAAAAGTAGGATATCCCAGATTTTAAGGGCAAGAAAAAGCAAGAATACTTTGTATACACAGCTGTCAATATACAATGCTGTATACTTTTCAAGAAATGTGAAAAGTCAATGTACATAGTGATGACAGGCAGATGACATGGACAATGCATTAGTCCAATATGAACATATCTGGGTCTAGAAATCATGGACACAGAAAAACATTGATCTCTGCCTGTAAAAATATTTCCAGGTGAAATCCCAGATGTGTACAGTAAAAGGTAAAAGAAGTATTTCTGTAAATGGAAGTATTAATGATATATGTGGAATAATAGACAAGTACCTTTATCTCAAAAATGCTCAGAACTTAAACTGCCCAGTCTTAACCTAGACTTCAAGAAATGAATAATTTTTCTCTTATTTCAGGTGGAATTCAGTAAACTTTGAGACAGCTGCAAAGAAGCTAAGATTTAATTCTTCCAGGCTATGCTTGTTCTCCAAATGTGTGAAAATTAGTTTTCTAAGACTGTCATGCTAGTGCTTCACATACAAATAATACTGTATAATCCCAAAGATGTTAGGAAGAACTGAGAGAGCCTTGCGTTTTAGGCCCCTCCTCAAAGGGTAAATCACCTCAAATTTATTATATTTTCTTATATCCTGATGTAACATACTTTTGTTGGTTTTGTGAAGGTAACAGCCAGATAAAATCCTTCTCAGTCTGCTCTTTTAGCTCCTCTTATGTTCAAGTAGATTGCTAGAAGTCAAGATTAGCATGACATCACAACTTTGGAAATAGGATCAGGTAGCTTGCAGTTTTCATATGTGTAACTAGTAGTAAGTAGAAGTGGGTGAGTGATTGTGCAATAGCTGTTAATATTTTCTCTTTGAGAAGCAGCATGAAAAGAGATTGAGTTTCACATGGCTATATAGCCTCTTGTTTCCATGAACATTTTTATTTTGTAAAAAAATATAAAACTCCCCCTTTGACAGAACATTACAATTCTCTTTGGCACAGCAGAAAACTTTGCATCTTTTACTTAAAAATATATTTCAAGTATTGCACCAGCAGAGAACTAGCAACTGTGTTTGTGAAATGAGGTAATTTAAAATTATTATTTCCAGCATGATAGGTAAACGTAACAGATTAATAAAAAGCCAGCGCTGGTTTCAGCATCTGTATTACATATTTCTGATTCTTGGTTTGTGCTCAGCAATGCTGTCTGATGTTCCAGGTTCTTGAAGTGGAAGCAAATGATACAACCCAAACAAAGAGAACAGCACTGTGGAAGATTTCAGATAAACTGCTGAAGCTACAGTTGTCTGGCACTAGTCAAATTCACATGATTTAAAATCCTCTCCTGCTTTTATTTCAGCATCTTAGAAAAAACATTGAAATGCCCTGCAAAAGCAACTGGCAATATAGGAATAGTGATAGAGAGGATTCATGAGAATACATTTGCTCTCAGAGATGATTCCCAAATTTAGGCTGCTGTCTCAGTCACTTAAGCCCCTTGAGTGAGACTGTGACCCAGAAAAACAGCCCTATCTTTCCCCAGTCACGTATTTCTACTGCTTCTCCTGAACCAGTAATAATGTTAGCACAATTACATGGTAAGCTGGGTTAGAGAGTAGCTGAAAACTTTGCCTGATTTAGCTTCAAGCAGAACAGGCTGATAGAGCTTCCTGAATGGCCATACAAATAATGTGGGCAGGGGGAAACAGACATGATCCTGCATGTGGGAGATCAGGACAGCTGGTTTTATAACAGCAGACACAATGATTCAGAGTGTTAGTTTATCTTGTGTTTTTGAGGAGATGAATGTAAAAATTGGGAGACTATCATCTGGGGCAGCAAAAGTTCCCAACTCATGTGCATAAAGAAGGAATTGCAGACAAGGATTTTCCTTCCTCTGGTTGTGTGCAGGTCACTCCCAGGGAAAGGAAAGGGGGATAGTTTTGTGTCTTTCAGTGTTGGCCATTTTCAAATACTTTGTGTATCATTAGTAGGATCTGGAAGAAGTTCTGCATATTGGATGCATCTGTGGTAAACTGAGATTTTCAGTGGTGCAAGTGAAAAATAGGCTGTTGGATCTTGTTTACTTTCACTGGAAAGGAGGCCTTTACCTCCAAAGCTCAGAGTGGCAAGGATCCCTTCTGAAATGATCCTCGTATATTCATTCGAGTGTTGCAGTCATTGGGCCAGAGTGATTTGATTCTCCTTGGGACAGACCCTATGATGCAGCTTTTAGTGATGCAGGGGCTCCTGACACATTTGCACCTGCAAAATTGTACATTGAATTTAAGCATATCTAAAAGCAGGATATATTGAAGAGTGAGCACTTGCAGTGAGACAGTTAACTCTGTGGTTGTATTTCTGCTTCTTCCAGTGGTTGTTCTGGGAAATTTTGTTCTGCAAAGCTGGTTTAGGTTTTGTTTTGTTTGGCACATTTTTTAAACTCTTATCAATGGGATTGTGCATGATTAAGGGTATAGATCAAACTCAAGAGTCTGTGAGCCCTAATACTAGAGATGAATGATAAAAAATTTATTTTTCATTATATAATGTATAATTTTTTCTCCTTTTATTTCTTACACAGCCTTACTTATCCTGAACCTAAACACTTTGCCAACACATATTTGATTAGAAATATTAGTCATTACCAAGACACATATTTTAGCTATGTAGGCAATCCCATACCAGCTGTGAATTCTTAAGATAACTCAGTCCGAACAACTGGGAAAATTATGAAACCAATGAACAGACTCAGACAAAACAGTTTATTATCCTTATGGATAATCCATCATATTAAACAGTGAGATGTATCTTTGTCTATTTTGGACAAAGACAATTAAGGTTGGGGTTAGAGATTTTGTAAGCTTGAATACCTAATTAGAGTTCAAAGATTGCATTTCACTGGTCATCAGTCTTTAAGGGGAAGCTGCAAACATCTGACCTGAACTGCCTAAGCACTCCAAAGAAGGAAGTTTGCTTTGTAATCTTGTACCAAATTTTATAATTCATGTAACTCACCCAGTATTAGAAATTATTTTAACTCAGAGATTACAGAAACAAGTATTTTTTGATGTCTTTTTGCCATTTATTGGAGAGGTCTTGCTGCAATTGTAAAACTTGTACTAGAAAATTTGTTGAAAATAGCCATATGGTTATAGACTGATACCCTGTCCTGCGTTAAAGATATTTTTCTGGTTTTCAAAATGATTTTGAGGAGGCCTGTCTTTTCTGTTTGGAACCAAGCTTACCTAGAAGAGCTACAATTTATAGTCATATCTTGATATATGCTTTTATGTATTCTTTAGACATTAGTTGTCAAATAATGTGACAGTTCAAAGTTCCTGGAGTGTAAAAATCCAATCTCTAAATTGTTTCTAGTTAAGTAGCTTTGAAGTAAAGGGACTCATCACTGAATTAATTGGTGTTACAGAAGTGTTACAGGCATGAGCACAACAGAAGTATGCTGCAGTAAACTTGGTGGTGCAGTGGGCTGGACCTAAGAAAATACCTGTTCTAATGCACACATTTTATTTCCTGAAGCACTCCCTAAGGGGCATTTTTTTGAGTGGCAGCAGAGGACGCTCGCGTGAAGTGTTTGCTGAAGAGTGCCAGCAGTGAAGGGTAGCATTAACTTTGAATGAAAAACAGCAAGCTGATTCCTTGCTTGAGATAAAAATGTCTTCATTAATTATATTCTCCTTAATTTGAAGTATAATTCAAATTGACTAGATTCTTACCAATGTTAGTCAGCAGTTTGCTACAGAAATGTGCTGAGTTCCCTGTTTATCCACACATTGCCAGATGCAACTGCAGGTCACAGGGCCTGCTGGCTGGTCAGCTGCTGAAATTCCAGAGCTGCTGCAAGGGCTGCGGGACACTGAAAATAGATAATAATTTCCTCATTAAAAGTTTTAAAAGTACGGCTCATTTTGCCTTTTGATTATTTAGAATACTTGCAAAATAGTATAATTGTATTTTTATTAGTTGCACTTTCATGTTTGCTAGGACATTTTATTCTTTATTTCACCATAAAGTCTTGCTTCTTTAGCTGCTTTAATTCTTGTCACTTTTAACTGTGTGAAATGGATTCCCAGACAGCCAACAGGAAGTGTTTTTAGGTCAGCAGCTAATTTTCCCAGGCCCATTTTGCAGACTCTTGTGATTTATACCAACTCTATTTATAGAGGAAAGATGACTTTTTTAACCTATGAACTTGCTATCCTCACATTGGCATTTTTTCTATCAACTGATGTATCTGCTTGTTGAGTGATGGTGACAGCAAAGTTAATAAGCTACACAAGTGGCAAAATGTATTACAACAGACAAGAATTTAGTATTTTAATGATAGTCCAGGCACTGCCCGCATCCTGCCATGTTTGTGGGCATGTCAGAAGTACCACTGAAGGACAGCACATCTGTGATTACAGAGTAATCTCTCCATTTTATTTACTTGGTCCCCTTTCATGTAAGACATGAACAGCTTGCTCTTTAAAGATTTTAGTCTTAAAAAAAAATCCCTTTCATATAGTGGGACTCTATGATTCCCATTCACTGAAAGGGATATGAGATATGGGGGTTAAGTGGTTTTCAGAAGTCTTGCATTTTTCTGCAATGGAGCAGAAAAATGAATTTGGGTTCCTTGACTGTGGACAAATCTCTGGGTGGCTGTTCTCCAAAATGAAACAATCATTAGTCCTGTCTCTGTGGTTTTGTAGTTTAAAATGTGATAACAAAAAAACATGAGTTTCACCAGATTAAAGGAGAAAACTTTCTTATTCCCCCCTTCTCCCAAGTAATGGAAACTTAATCTAAGGATCATGCCAGGTTTTGCTGTATTTGAGGGGAAATTTTTAAATGTGCACATGAAAGCCTCAGTTTTAGTTCTGTAGGCTTGCTTATGTCCTGGATACTTTTTCATTGAGAGGAAAAAACTCTGGAATGCAAAGAGGTAATGTTTTTATTGCTTTTATTGATTTTGTAGCCTTTCTACTCAAAGGATATTGGTATCAACGACCACTGATAGTGGGCGGAATTCACAAGAAAAGCTTTTGGCCTGATTTCATGTATAGTTTTCAATCTGGCATCACTTTTCAAAGGAAAATGTCCTGCCTAATCCCATATAGGATCTGAGGAAATGGAACAAAATCTGTAAGAAGTACACACTCAAAATTACATATCTGTTGATCATTTGTTAAGTACATTAATTAATTTTTGGTTCTCTACCTCAAAGATCCATATTTCCATTTTCTGTATTTTCCAGACATACACATGGGGGTTTTGTCTGGAGAAGCATGTTTTTTGGCCTCTTTACAGTTCCAAATGTATTCCTCCAGATATTCACAATTGTAGTACCATGCTAAAAATAAAAAAGGCTCATGCCTGGACACTTTCCTATTGAAAATTTGGATGCTTCAATTTTTATACTGAGAATTTTCTCACTTTTAAATTTCACCTCTTGATTTGAAAGTTAACTGAGGAAAGTCTATTATGACTCAATACAGATGTTAATACTTAGGGGAACTTAGCTTGAGAATGCACTTCACAGGAATAATTCTTGACATCCATCTGTACAGCTCACCATATTTAGCTCAATTCCCTGTCTCTGAAACCTATAACTTTTCTTCAGATCTATCCTTCAAACAAAACCCTTTTTTTATTCTATTTTAAAAGGATGGTCTTCTGGGAAGCTGTAAGATAAAGCAATAAACTTCCCTCATATTCTTCATACAGAGAGCTCAGCCTGAGCAAAGGTATGTGTAGACACATGATCTTCTGGTGAGTCATGTTTCAAAAGACTTCAATCACTTGCATATTACCCTAAATTAGCTCATATTACAGGACTTGTAAGCTCATTCTACACATAAATGTTTTTAACTGTGAGCTGCCACGACTGATATTTAAAATTACTAGGTATTGACAGTTGGTAAAAGTAGAGAATGTTATTTTCTCAAGAAGAATTTGAGAGAAGATGGTTTTGTATGAACATGCTGTCCCAAATTGCTGGGCCTGGTTCAGTTCTCATTCTTAGTGGAAATTAGGCACAGCTTCATTGAAACAAAAGAAGTTATATTTGCCTAGACTTGTATGAAATAAGAAGAGACTAACACATACCCCTTTAAAGAATGGGATCTTTCACAGGCAGGACAGACTAAAACACAGTAGGCTCTTATTCATACTCCATCTAGACTCTCTAGCTAGCAAAGTGCTTTGTGGCAGCACTGCCTGGTTTTACACGTTTTGTTTAGTTAGGCTTTTCTCGACAAGGGGTTTTATTGTTCAAGAGGGGGCACTCCCACCCTTGCTTGTAGTCATCGAGTCATACCATGGAGTAATTACTGCTCTTTACATGCCAAGATCTCAGACCAAGAAAAGGCAGCCAATCCTGATACAGGAAGACACACACTGGCACAAAAAAACTAACTAGGGAGACAATGAAGATGGGAAAACACAGAGTGAGCCTGTATAGGATTGTGCTCTGTCTGCCTGTGACAGTAGCATCAGGGGCAATGTTGTTTTTCCCCAGTAGCTTTCCAATATAGTTACTCCATTCACTGATGAATTGAGAGTATGTGAAACTGTGCCAGAGCTAATCAAATCAAATTCCACCCAGCTGGTTAAATCCAATTGCCTGTGCCTTCCTCCACAATGCAAGGGCATCCATGGTACACTCTGCTGAACTGCCTCCTCCCTCCCAACGCTCACTGCAGATCTGTGCAGTGTGGGTGATCTTCCCTCACAAGCCTAATGCGTGGGTTTCTGGCTGCTTGTGAGTGCAGATCTTACCTCATTCAGTCCCTGAAGAAACAATAAAAACAAAAAGAACAGTTATATACATATATAAATATTCTAGCAGAGTTTTTCTTCAAGTGTTTCCCCTAAAAATCTTTCCCTACTTGTGAGGAAACTACCCCTTTCTGCAGTGAGTTCAAGCTGATGACAAACACATCACTAATAAAAAAGATTTTAATGTAAGATAATATGCACTTCTTTGGGCTACATATGTTCTGGGAAGTACTGCAACACTTGCTCTCTGGTGTATCACCTTGCTTCTTGAAGCAACTGTTTCTTCCTGTACAGTAAGTGGCAATAGGCAGAGTCCGCTGGTTGCCACACATTTCAGAGTAGGAGGGTGACTTAGGGCTTTGCATTGTTGCCTAGAATAGTATCTCTTCATGGGCTAGCACGAGACTAATATCCCAATTTATGCACATAAGTTAAATATATTAATCAAATAGCCCAAATTTCTGCCTTGATCTTCAAAAGAAATCGGTATCTAATCTTTCCCCGTTTCTCACTGATTCCAGTAAGGCACTTAATTCCTGTGAAACAAGTGTGCCATTCATCAGAGAAAAAACTTCAGTGATACCATTTGTGTACTTTTAAACCAAGTCCCATCTCTTACATACATCCTGTTAGGTCTGGGTGTCTTTCCTGTGAAGAGTAGATGCAGCTCTCTGCTATATACAGAAATCTCCACCTATCTCTGGTGATGGCTCAGTGGTTGGAGCTGGCAAATAACCTGTGGGGAGGCTGAAAGGATGTTTTCTGGCAAGCACTGGATTTCTACCTCCAAGAAAGACAACACTGTCTTAACCCTGGAAGACTCAACACCTTCAGCAAAGGGGAAATCTGCCACAGGAGTAGTCTATGCAAATACTTGTGGGAGGGAATCTAAGACATGATCCATGAATACATTCCCTTGAGGAGTAGCACTGTAAAAGGCTTTGCCAAACAGCCTGGGTCAAAATTAAGTGTGATGCATTCTGAACTTGCCTTCAGGAAGGTAGCCTGCTAATGCTACTGAGTTTAGGCTTATAACAATAAAAGCAAATATTAACAGTAAGAATTGTCAGAGGGATAATAACATTCATCAGGTCTGTTCACAACTGGTTTTAACTGATTTGGTATTTATTACTATCATCAAAAGAAATTTAGTTGTTACAATCCACAAAGTCTAGGGCATGATTCAGTTGACCACACTGAACCCTTTGTACATGGGACATTTTAAGCTTTTCCTTAAACTCCAGACAATGATTAGGTCTGTGAGAAAACTGACATGATGGCATTTTAGAGTGGCTGTACACCCAAACTGTAAGTAGGACTCCTACTAAACATCAGATGGCGGTGTGGGGAAGGTATTGTGTGACACAAATTTCTCAGGCTGTATTTGAAAGATGAGCAGAATCAAAAGATCTGGTTATCACCACTCATCTATATTAAGGGTTGGGTTGTTTTTCTTTTTTTTTTAACTGTGCTACCCAAATAATATGCTTTACAAGCAGGAAATACTTTTGAATTACATTATAGTTGTAATTTTTATCTGCTCAAAATAGATAAAAAGCTTATATAAGCGAAACACTGACCTATATCTGCTGGTTTGAAACACATTTTTCGACAACATTCCAGGAAGATTTCAAGCACAAAATGTAATGGGTCACATCATTAATTTTAGCCTATTAAAATCCGTTGTCTTTTGTATACTGGAGTATCTTCTGTACTGTGGAGATGCTACAGATTTAAAATGTTTTTGTGCATGAATAGGCACTCACTTTTTAAACAGAGGTATGTCAGCACTGAGCAATCATGAAAACCTTCGCTTTAGTTTAGGGAGCTCTATGGTGTTCCTCAGCTGATGCAGCTGCTAAGGAGGGCAAACTCATAAAAATACATAAATGGCAAATCTCAAGAACAGTATAGTCTCTAATCAAAGAAAGAGATACATTGACATCTGAGCATGTCAGTAAAGTACGGTGAACTGTTCTTGCTTTACTTTATGAATATTTATCAAATACAGTTACATTTGCATCATGCACTTCAGATAGCTGAAATAATCATAATCAAATCCCAAATACGTTTTCATGGTATATATTTCACCTCTTCTCAGCTCTTACATACCAGCAGGAGACCATTACCCTAGAGCAGCATCCCTTTTCTTTGATTTGAAATATGTATTGTAGCACCTTTGTCATTATAATGTACTTCAGCAAGGTCTTAGAGTGAAAGGAGGAGGAATAGAGGTAAAAATTCAGAATGAAAGACTGCAAGTAAGAATATAGGTGGCTACACAGAATAACAGAACTATGGATAGAATATAGAATGGTTTGGGTTGGAAGGGACCTTAAAGGGCATGTATCTAGTGATCACATTGCCACATCTAGTGATTACATCTAGTGATTACATGGTCACAGCCAGTGATCACAAATTTTAAATACATTTAAACACTTACAATGTTTATTTGTAGCATGTTGGTTTTAAATAAAAATCAAAGTTTAAATCAGTCCTTTCTAATAAAGAAAGCACGTCTTTTTAAGCTCTACTAAGACATTTAGAGAAGCAAACTTTGTAATTAACCCATCTCCATCATTGGAGGCCTGTTTTGTTTCAAAGCTTATGAAAACTGTGGAGTAAGTATAAGCTGCAAGTTTTGTCTAAGATTTTGCTACAATATATCTACAGCTGTTACAAGTTTCTAAATAATTAGGGGTTATGAAATGTTTATGCAAAAATATAGTGGGATCGATACAGCAAGGCAACAGTTGTCCAGTAAGCATTACCCAAAAAGTACTTAAAAGACAGTGGCACTGCTGCCCTAGGAGTAGTCATGCCAAGAGGCTACAGGTTGAAAAAGCCACAAATGAGCACGTCTCTGATTCCTGCAGGACGGTGGAATTTAAAAGAGCAGATCAGATAAGTCTTCCACAGAGATCTCACTAGCTTGAGGTCTTCTTGTAAGACATGGTAAGCCAGGCGTTTCAGTAACATCTTACTGTTCTGTTGTATATATACTGAGCTTATTTGATTCTTTAAAATTTGTGTTGAGATTTTCTGATTGTTGCTTATGCCCGTTTGAGATTTAACCTACTCTGCTGCCAGGTTAAGATCAGGCCTCATCTGTGCAGGCTCAGGCTCAGCTGGAAAGCAGGTGAGCTCCAGTGGAGGAGCTCCAGTGGAGGAGCTCCATTGGAGGAGCTCCAGTGGAGGAGCTCCAGTGGAGGAGCTCCAGTGGAGGAGCTCCAGTGGAGGAGCTCCAGTGGAGGAGCTCCAGTGGAGGAGCTCCAGTGGAGGAGCTGAGGTGCCCTCAGCAAGCGATGACATGGTGGTGGAAGGCACTAGCTAGCGTAACATCCTCCTGGGTAGCACTTCTAAACCAGAGCTCAGCAAAGATTTTCCTTTTGTCTGGATGCAAACTACTGAATACACTAATACAAAAAAGATGCCAAACCTACCCTTGATTTATCTTGAGTTACTTAGACACAAAGGGACAATGTAACTCTAAATCTACTGCCCAACCATGTTTGGGGAGGGGAGTGTCAAAAAACTAGTTACAGAAGACATCCCCAAAACAGTTTTATTTTGCAAAAACCTCAGATTCTTTCTCTTTCTTCTTAATTCTTTGTACCCCACTAGAGAACATTTGCATTAATAAACATTCAAAAGGTAGTTGAAAATTAAAAATTAATCTTTCTTTGCAATGTGTGATCTGAAAAAAAAAGTAGGATTAAAAACTAACAAGTCTTTCATGTAATCATCTGATTTGAGCAGATCTTGTGAAAACATCAGATATCATGAGATGCCTGATAGAATAAGTAATGGCTCCCTGGACAAAGGACTGTAAGTCAAAGCTTCTTTTATAAACATAGAAAAGTGCTTTTCTGTCGTCAAATTATCAGTGTACCCCTTCAACTACCATGACTCAGATATCCAGCAGTCAAGAGATTTGTTTAGATTGCAAAGATTTAAAGAAAAAAAAAACAACAAAAAAACCTAATGAAGTCCATGTACCATCTGCATCTTTAATATTACTTTGAATACGACAAAGGTGGATTTGACTGGGATAGCCCTAAAAACAGGGAAGGTGGTACTAAGCGGCACTTTACACCCTCTCATTTCTCTGTGGCCCGTTATCTTTGGAAAGGTCAGTCTACAGGAGAGCTTAACAAGTTCTCAAAGAATTCGTGCAGTCCCTACAAAGCCCTGGGACACCGGGGACTATTTCCTGTTGGATGCGGGTCCCCACGGCGGGGGCAGGTGCGGGGCCTGGCCGGGCTCGGGCTCCGGCCTAGATCCGGGCTGCCCGCGGGGTTCCCGCCGCGGACGGGAGCACGGGGGTGTTCCCGAAGAGCCCCCGGGCCGGGTCCCTGCGGAGAGGGGAGCGCCCGGCGCCGGCCGGGCAGCGCCTGCCGCGCCCGCTCCCTCCGGCACCAGCGAGCCGAGCTCCTGGGCTGTGGGACAGCGTCCGTGGCCGTGTGCGGGACGCTCGAGTGAGGAGGGCCGGGGACCCCCGCGGCCGCGGTTCACGGGGGGCTCCTCGGCCGAGCCAGGCTCCGCCGCCGCTCCCGCAGCCCGCCCGGCGGGAGGCGTCACCGCCCGCTTGAACCGGAACCGGTTCGCGGGGGCCGCCCGGGGCGGCTGCTGCTGCTGCTGCTGCTGCTGCTGCTGCTGCTGCTGCGGTGTCGCTGCCGCGGAGGCTGCGACGCTGCCGCGTGGGTGCGTGCGCGGAGCGGGCCCGGCGGCTGCGCGGGGGCGGGGGAGGATGGGGCTGTGCCCCGGCGGGCCCCGCGCTGCCCGCCCGCGG